>JACXGI010007144.1:0-38656 GCA_016801175.1 Esox masquinongy
AAAATCAAGAGACCACTACACCTTTTTCTTTCCTTTCCAAAAAAGTTGAAAAGGAAAGTTTTGAGTGAGGAACAGAAGCATTCAATTTGCAGTGGTCTCTTAATTTTAACCCTTCTGTTCCTCACTCAAAACCTTCCTTTTCAACTTTTTTGGAAAGGAAAGAAAAAGGTGCAGTGGTCTGTTAATTTTTTCCAGAGCTGTATTTTAATTGACATGAGGTAAGACTGCAGAAAGGAAGGAGAGGTTTGCCAAAATAACTGGTGAATATATAACACACAAGGAGGTCAGTGAGAGACACAGCTTTCTTTCACAACAACTGTTTCTTTAAGATATCCATTACCTCTTGGTATATTCATCTCCTTCAATTGCCTTTGTACTTTTTTACATCAGTGTCAGTGAACTGAGGAAAGCATTTGAAGACTTTAATGTCAAACCAATTACGATAACTTTTCAATGTTGAGGTTGGGTGTAGTTCACTTGAATGTTTGTTAGAGTGGCTTGACACACATCAGTTGATTTGCCTGGAATCAATTCACCCACATGCATGTCATCACTTCTACATAGCTCCATGTGTTGAAAATACAAAATAAATACAAAAAACAAAGTAACCGTCACACTTTGTTACAATGCATTCGGAAAGTATTCAGACAACCTCATCTTTTCCATATTTTGTTACAGCCTTATTCTAAAATTGATTCAATATTTTTTTCACATCAATCTACACACCATGCCCCAAAATAACAAAGCAAACACTTTTTGAAGACATTCTTTCAAATGTATGTAAAAAATACAGGAATTTTATAGACCCCTTTACTCAGTACTTTGTTGAAGCACCTTTGGCAGTGACTACAGATTGTGAGTTTTCTTGGAAATGACGTGACAAGCTACAGTATGCACACCTGTATTTGGGTAGGCTGTCCCCTTCTCTCCAGATCCTTTCAAGCTCTGTTTGGTTTGGCTGGGTCAATCACGGACATTTACAGACTTGCCCCAAAGCCAGTCCTGCGGGGTCTTGGGTGTGTGCTTAGGATTGTTGCCCTGTTGGAAAGTAATGCTTGACATTCAAGCCAAAGAGTTCAATCTTGGGCAGAGAATATTGCTTTTCATAGTTTGGGAGGCCTTTAGGTGTTTTTTTTGGCAAAGTCCAAGCTGGCTGTCAAATACCTTTTACTGAAGAGTGGCATTCATCAGGCCACTGTACCATAAAGACCAGATTGACGGAGTGCTGCATAGATGATTTTCTTTCTGGAAGGTTCTTTCATCTTGGCACAGGAACTCTGGAGCTTTGTCAGAGTGGTACCAGGATGAAATCCTCTCTGATCAAGGCCTTTCTCCCACAGTTGCTCAGTTTGGCCTGGGGGACAGATCCAGGAGGAGTGGTGGTGGTTCCAAGCTTATTCCATTTAAGAATAATGGAGGCTACTGTGTTCTTTGGGACCTTCAATGCTAAAGAAATGTTTTGGTGTCCCTTCCCAGGTATGTGACTCGGCACAACCCATCCCGGAACTCTACTGACAATTCCTTTGACTTCATGGCTTGGTTTTTGCTATGAGTTGCATTGGGACTGTCGGTCCTTATATTGACAGGGGAGTGCTGTTTGGAATCATGTCGAGTCAATTGAATTTATATGGACTCCAATCAAGTTGTCAAGAAATCTCAAAAATTATCAAAATGGAAAAAGGATGCACCAATGGTAAATTCAGAGTGTCATAGCATAAGGTCAGTATATATATATATATATATATATATACTGTCAATGTGATATTTCTGTTGTCACTTGCAATCATTTCTAAAGACCTTTTTTGTTTTGTCATTATGGGGTATGGTGTGTGGATTGAGGAGAGAAAAAAAAGATTTTTTTTCTAATTTATTTTAGAATAACACTATAATTGTGATATTGAAGGGATCTGAATAATTTCCAAAAGCACTGTATAAAGCAATCTTGTATTGCATTGAACGGTGTTTTTTTTTAGAAGTTTGGGCTGCAGAATTGTACTATGACTGGTCTTTGTTATATCAGTAAAAATCACTAGTCACTCTTATCCTTGCAAACGTTTATTTATACAAAACCATTTGTTCTGGCCAAACCATTTTGGCTACAAAGGAACGATTACCTCAGTGACACTCAGTGAATTTATAGATGTTTTTTCTGCAATACACACAAGCTTCATTTAAGTGGGGTTGTTTAAGAGAAGACATTATCTTTCATTTTTTCACTGAGATGGTTTAATTAAAGATAAAGAATGCAAATCTTACCATGGTGAAATATGAGACGATGTTTTTACTGCAATTATGTGGTTAAATAATAATATTCCTGCTTTAAAGATGTTGCATTACACTTACGTTTTACATCTAGAAATGTTAAAGTAGTGTTCCTTTAAGTCTACAGGTCAAAATTATATACAGTGCTGTCCATACGATTTTGGATTGTGACATACAATTTGTTGTTTTGTCACTGTACTGCAAAAAATTGGATTTAAAATGAAACACTGTCTGACAATGAGTGCAAACTGTCAACTTTCATTTGATGTTATTTACATCCACAAACAGTTATTTTAAAAAAATGTATAATGTTGAGCATTCTTTACTCATGCGCTGTAGAGGTCTAGCTTGGTTCTATCAGATTGTTTGCCATTGAGGAACTCACCTGTGTTTTCTTTCATTTCTTGTTCCAAACAATTGATTTGGCCCGCGCCGGATGTTTCATGTTTGCCTCTGATTGATTTATTCATATTTATCTTATTCGTAAAGGCCAGCCTGACTTGCAGTGACACTTATTTGGTACGTTGTTAGACCGACTCCAAATGTAAAGTCTAGAATCAAGACTTGACTTGTGCCTTGATTAATGATGCAAACACATTATCTAATGGCTAACAATTGTTTCCCCTGTGCCTTTTTTGCTATTATTTCCATGTCACCATGCAGTGAGTACTAGAATTTGTGTTGGGAAAATAAAACCCCATCTTATTTCCTGCATCTGTCTCCAATCCCTACAACACCGTGACAGCTCATAGGGATATTGAACTTTGTTCATTCCATTTTATGTTGAGTTATTGCAAGCAAGTTTCTAAATATTTAGATTTGATATATTTTAGAATATCAAGTTTGTAAATATACAGTATAGATTCTATGTGACGTCTGCTCCGCATGGCACCGCGGGTCCCCTTCCTCTCCAGCGCTCCACCTCACCAGTGTACTAACCACTGGCAGAAGAGTGATGGCAGTAGCATATCCCAAGGACGCACTTCATTCCAATCACTGTTTAGTTGTGTTTATATTCTGTTGTTCACCCACCGCAGCTCACAGATTATTATTTGTCTGTCGTGACCGTGTTGGTGCGCTTGTCAAAATTTTTAAAAGAACAGGTAAAAGTAAGACTATTGCTTGCTATCGTCCGTTTTGTTTCTTTTTCCTTTTTGCCTCTCTTTTACGCACTCGTTGTACTCGCACCATCATATTCTATATATTTTAGGATATAAAGTATTTTCATTGATGATTGCTAGTTTGTACTCTATGATTCATTGTTTCATGGAATTACCATTCTGTGCAATTGTGGTAATACAGGCTTATTGCTACACATGGAATATGAGTCAAAGTGTAAACAGCTGATACACCATAAAAACACATAAATGTGGGAGTATAGATTGTATATATTTAACCAATGTTTATTCAGGTAAAACAAATTCATTTAAAGGTGCCCTATGCAGCATTTTTCATTTAAAATATCTGATAACCCTTACAGATCATCCGTTAACGTATCAGCAGGGACGTTCATAGGCGTGTACTTCCTGGAAGGTATGTGAGGTGAAGGCCAATGACAAGCTTTGTTTGGGTTCATGTAGCCTACACTGAGCACTCCAGAAACAAAAATATACGGAAGCAACGCAAGCATATGGCAATGCACAGAGTGATGATGACGGAGAAATAATTATACAACGTAGAAAATAATTTGATGTTCTTGTTGATTTTATTTGTATGAGCGCAGATAGGTTTTAGGAAGTTTTCTCCAAAGTCTTGATTCCATTTCCTGCTGGAAAATAGTGTTGCAACCTGGTGTTCTCTGCAAAATATAAAGAAAAACGAATGTGAATTGTGTTTTTTTTTACCAAACCTAATGCATAAGCGACTTTTGCCCGGAAGAAGCAATTATATTGCCTTTTAACTTGATGTAGCCTTGTGAAAACTGGTCAAAGTGCGCATATTATTGTTCCAGCTAGTGCTAGCTAGCACAAATATAGTTTCATGTTCACTAGTTAGCCATCAACGAGTCTCTGAAATATGGCAATACATCTAACGCAATAGATAGGTTTAGCTGTTTGTGTTTTGGAAAGGGCCCATCAACTTTAACCCATCTGGAACTAAAATCTGTGTTCATTGCTCCAGCATTGATGGTTGGAGGTGACACTGCTTCAGACCAGTCAGTATGTTCGTAGTTAGTAATGACAGTGTCAGATCCTAATGGAGTTATAGAACCGATAGTGCACCTTTAAAATTATGACCCAGCCAGAGGCATTCAGTTGCAAGAGGACAATACACAGAACCATATACAGTACATAATAAAAAATAAATAAATACAAAAAAACAAAAACATAAAACACTGTATATACAGATCAGCCATAATATTATGACCACCTGGCTAATATTGTGTAAGTCCCCCTTTTGCCGCCAAAACAGCCCTGACCTGTTGAGGCTTGGACTCCACTAGACCTCTGCAGGTGTGCTGTGGTGTCTGGCACCAAGATGTTAGCAGCAGATCCTTTAAGTCCTGTAAGTTGCGAAGTGGGGCCTCCATGGATCGGACATGTTTGTTCAGCATATCCCACAGATGCTCGATTGGATTGAGATCTGGGGAATTTGGAGGCCAAGACAACACCTTGAACTCGTTGTTGTGTTCCTCAAACTATTCCTGAACCATTTTTGCTTTGTGGCAGGGCACATTATCCTGCGCATTATCAATGCCATCAGGGAATACTGTTGCCATGAAAGGGTGCACATGGTCTGCAACAATACTTAGGTAGGTGGTACGTGTCAAAGTAACATCCACATGGATGGCAGGACCCAAGGTTTCCCAGCAGAACATTGCCCAAAGCATCACACTGCCTCCACCGGATTGCCTCCTTCCCATAGTGCATCCTGGTGCCATGTGTTCTCCAGGTAAGCGGCGCACATGCACCAGGCCATCCACGTGATGTAAAAAAAAACATAATTCATCAGACCAGGCCACCTTCCATTGCTCCGTGGTCCAGTTCTGATGCTTACATGCCCATTGTAGGCACTTTCGGCAGTGGACAGGGGTCAGCATGGCCACCCTGAATGGTCTGCAGCTACACAGCCCCATATGCAACAAACTGTGATGCATTGTGTGTTCTGACACCTTTCTATCAGTACCAGCATTAACTTTTTCAGCTATTTGAGCTAGAGTAGCTTGTCTGTTGGATCAGACCACACGGCCAGCCTTCGCTTTCCACGTGCATCAATGAGCCTTGGCCACCCATGACCCTGTCGCCGGTTCACTGCTTTTTCTTCCTTGGACCACTTTTGATGGATACTGGCCACTGCAGACCGGGAACACCCCACAAGGGCTGCAGTTTTGGAGATGCTCTGACCCAGTTGTCTAGCCATTACAATTTGGCCCTTGTCAAAGTCGCTCAGATCCTTATGCTTGCCCATTTTTCCTGCTTCTAATACATCAACTTTGAGGATGGAATTCACTTTCTGCCTAATATGTCCCTCCCTCTGACAGATGCCATGATGACGAGGTTATCAGTGTTATTCACTTCACTTGTCAGTGGTCATAATGTTATGGCTGATCGGTGTACAAGAGAATAGACTATTAAAATTAAATTACTTTATTGACCATTGTCCTATTGAGTTACTGTCTTGATTTCAAAGGGAATCTTGCAGAATTTTGGAAAACTCTTAATATGCTGAAGAATAGTGCTTCTTCCTCTCTGTCTCAACATATCCATTACTGATATAAACATGTTATTATTTATTATTGATTATCTGTCAGAAATTGTGCAGGATCCCTCCAAAAACTATGGCTAATCTTATTGTTTTCACGGTTTACAGACAATGAAGTCCCTAATACCTTGCCCTCCTAACAATAGGCTCAAGAAATTCCAGTGGGGCTGAAAAACTAAAGCTTTACTTGAATGTGCAGCACTATTTTCTGTTGGCTCAGTCGCCCATATTTTTATTTACAGTAACTCCAATGTTTGGAGATATTACTTCTCCATTACGGTGAAGACTACTAACCTTGACCTTTTACTGCCTATTTTCTAAATTATCATGTCTAGGAAAAAATCTGCAATTACTGGTAAATACAACATTTATCTTTAAAAACAGGGTAAAAGATGAGACAAGACGACCATAGTTGGTTTGTAGGGAGAAAGGCTTCTCCGGAAGATTTAGATTAGATCTCTTCTTTAATATTGTTTTCTTATTTTTTTGTAGTACAATTACATTCACATCAAATGTTTAGTATGTGGTCATTTATACAATTCTAGGTTCATTCTATTTATATTAATAATCATATTCTATGCCAAAACCGCATATTCCCAGATACAGATGCAATGACACACATTCTCACTGTCTGCTGTACATAACCATAGCCAAGCTATAGAAGGCAAACGCATTTGTAGTTATGCATGCAAATAAAAATGCATTAAGAACATTAATATACTGTTAAACTAATTGGAAATATATAGGTTCAATGTCCATGTCTAAACATTTACTTTAGCCAGTAAGCTAAAAAAAGGAATAAAATGGGGACATTATTAAACACAATGTGTCACATAAACCAAAGGCAAGCAATTTCCCTTCTAATTAGCATGAATGGAGAGTATTAATGGATGTAGAGTCGTTTTAAGTAGCAGTTGGAGTTGGTCAAAACCACATAAAATGTTTCTAATCTAAGATTAGCACCATTTAAGGTTATTACACAGCAGATATCTTTAACCTTGTTGAGAAGTAAACCTGTGAAATGGAATTATACTAATATAAGCAAAGGGCCTTACCTTTCTTGCCATGAACATCAACACTAATCAGCTTTTGGAACACAAAGCAAGAGCACAAATCTGCAGTGGTTTTACTTTCATTGGCAAATAAGAGAACAAAATAAACATAGGTGTTTCTCCCTTTGTCTTGAAATACCAAGTTTCAAGGTTTATTTGACAAATGCACCGAACAACACAGCGTCATCCTGTACAATGAAATTCTTATGGCATGGCACCCGACAAACTACGTAGTTAGAATTAAAAAGAAGAGTATATAAGCAAAAATATATCTAGACAGAAAATAATAATAAAATAAATCAACAATATACATAACACTGTACGCTTGCAGCAATAATAATAAAAAAAGAGTACTGTAAACTAGCAACAATCTGGGTAATATTTGATAAAGCAACAATCTGTGTAGTATTATTGAACATTTAGATCTGGCAAGTATGGCAGTAATATACATAACAGTGTGACCTAGCAGCAATTGATAGTTATTGAAATATTAGATACATATGAGTGCAATAAGCTTATGAATGGTGGCTTAGAATACTACAACTACGTAGTGAGAATTAAGAAGAAGAAAATGTACAAACAGCTTTATAATATCACAAAGGGATAATGCGATCATATACATAACACTGTACATAGCAGCAGTTTAAAAAGAGTACTGTAGATTAGCAGCAATATTGGTAGTAGTATTGAATATTGTAGAAATGGCAAGTATGGCAGTAATATACATTAAAAAAGAAAATGTAAACTAGCATCGATTTTAAATATTCTAATGTCCATTAAAGTACCTGAAAGGGCAACAGAGCATCTGGAAAGTTTGTGTGTGATCATTATGATCATGGATCAATGTTACTGATTGAGGATCCTTATGGCCTGAGGGAAAAAACTGTTTTTGACTTCCCTCAGTCAACGCTAAATCATTGTATTTTGGAACATTGGTATATCTTTGAGTTAATATAATTATTGGGCAATTTAGCTGTGGCTTAGTCCTCCCCGTAAGTATAGGATTTTGTCGTAAGTCTTTTAAGGTCATGTTTGTGAGCCATTTTCCTTTCTTTGCTTACATTTGTACTCAGACAGTAAGCAAGCAGATATTCATCCCAAACCAGCCGAGACCAGACTAGTAATACTCATCCCACAATCTATGTCAATAATTGTAGCAAAACTATGTTGTGTTAAATTTATAGAATTATTTCTTCCAAAGTCCAAATAAAGGTATTTATTTGGCTTTGGAAGACATTGGTATGCCTTCCAAAGCCACATTGCAGCCACAGTCTGCCTACTCTGGCTTCTCCAGCAAATGATTGCTACATTTGTCGGAAAAATTATATGCACAATTTTGAGGAAATAATTACATGTGAATATTTAGTGTGCACCCATGACCATGAAGCATTTCTGTGCCAGAAAATCCTCACTGCATTCAGACCCATAGGTATTTGTTTTTAAACTTTTTAAAAATGGCAAGTGGATGAAAAAATCTGTGGATCCAAAGGTAATGGGTTCTCTGGCTGTGCATTGTGTAATTCGTTGAGAACAAAATGACGAAACAATGGCGGACCTGCCAATCCTGCTGTTCTCTGGTGAATGCCAATCGAGCTGCACTGTGCTGGGCTGTGAGCACAGGTCCCACTAGAGGACATCAGACCCTCATGCCACCCTCATAGAGTCTGGTTAGATATGTGCACACCAGTAGCCCGCTGGAGGTCATTTTTTAAGGCTCTGGCAGTGCTCCTCCTGTTATTCCTCACACAAAGGAGCAGATGCCGGTCCTGCTGCTGGGTTGATGCCCTTCTATGGCCCTGTTCAGCTCTCCTTGCGTAACGGCCTGTCCTGGTATCTCTTCCATGCTCTTGAGACTGTACTTGGAGACACAGCAAACCTTGTGATGGCACATATGGATGTGCCATCCTGGAGGAGCTGGACTACTTGCACAACCTGAATGGGCTGCAGGTACCACCTCACGCTAACAGTTGAGACACTGGCAAAATGCACAACTAGAGAAGACTCAGTCAGGAAGGCATATAGGTGGGTCGACAGCCATAAAAGGACAGAGGGGATGACGATAGCTGAGAGAGACAAACTGGAAAGATGGAGGGGTAGATTGTATCGGGGTTACGTCAGTCAGTTCATTGTGTTACCACTATGGGATTTAGTCTGTGGTGTTGAACCATGGGATCTGCTGGTGACAGTCTGAATTACATAAAACCTCCAAATGCAACTTTTATTCACGCCAACAGCAGTTGGTCAAAATAGAATGTGGACAACTGAAACGGCTCGAGGGATAGACCCAAACGCAGACACAGGTATGAAGGTCCAACGCTGTTTATTAGAGGGGAGAGGCAAGGGGAGGTCAGGGACAGGCAGAGGTTCGGTACACAATAGATAAGTCTTGAAGGACAGACAGGCGGCAGGCAGGAACTTGGTCGGGGACGGGCAGTGGTTTGGTACACGATCGGGGCGGCTTGAAGGACAGGTAGGTGAAAACAGGCTCGTTGTCGGGAATAGGCAGAAGGTCGGTACACGGGAACTGTAGAGGTAACACTGGGGAAAAAAGAGGAAAACGCGAGGACTCTTGGCAGTGACACAAGATGAACTGGCACAAGAACAAGGGAAAGGCACAGATTAAATACACAGGGGATAATGGGATGACAAGAGACACCTGGCGGGGGCAGACCACAAAGACAGCACAGGAGAAAGGAATCAGGGTGTGACAACAATAGAACTTTGATTAATGGAACTAATGTGTGAAGTGTCCTCCAGTCTCTTACTGTATGTTATTAACGAAGCTCTGGAGGGGCAGCTACAATGCTGATTTGGGACTTAAGATTTGTTTGACTTTAAATGGTGGAGGATAATTTAGTATGTACTATTGGTTTTTCAGCATTGACAGCAATGGGCTGAAAAACAACTTCGAGTCATCCACTAGTCATCTATCTAACCCAGTTTAAAAAAGGCAATATTGGCTTTTTGTAATTTGCTAGAACAAAAAAAAAGAAGCATAGTTAGCATTCACTATTTGTATGTGTGAATGCATTGCATAGATTGAATGAATGTACATTTTATTGCAATAATGAACAATTTAGTAACCGGAGATTTGCTGCAAATGCTGCAAATCTTGCTGGTACACGGATAAGCGATTAACTCTTTAACAAGGTACATTGTCTTCCGCTGGGTTACTGATCTGGGTTATTGAGATATGGCTTAGTGACTGCAGGCACAGCTTGAAAGGGCTGTGTAAATATCATTCCAATCTGCTAAATTGTATTTTTATCATAGTCTATATTTGGACACAAAAGTCTATGAGTTGCTCTAGAGCCTACGCAGGTCCCAACATTGGGATATGTAAATAAAACATATCCCAACATTATAATGTCATAAACGTTAAAATAAAATATGCAATGTGCAAATATATTCAAGGAAAATATTGCTCTCTACAAACTGAACATGGAACAGGAATGACAGATATTCACCTGAGTGGCAAATGGTATCAATCTAAATATTGCTAAAACCATAATTTTTTAATAGCTGTTGAGTCAACGCACCTGATGGGTAAAAGGAAGAAAAAACTGAATGAACCCATGTTTTGGTAATCCTTGGGGTATTCACATAACCCACCTGGCTGGGTCACAATAACCTATTGTCTTTGGTTCTCCATAAAACCAGCACTGGGTTTCCTAATTACTCATATTTAATTGCCTTTTTCCCAGAATTGTTTTGTGTTGGAGTTTCCCAGATCTCTATCACCCTATGGAGTTTCCCAGATCTCTATCACATTTTAACAAGAGAGCAATCAGACACCAATACTGTACATTCCTGTAACTCTCAGCTAATTGTAGTGTAATCACAACGAATGCACTTGTATCCCACAAAGGTTTTTAGTGTTCACCCCTTGTAGCAGTGATTGATTGTTTTCCCAGTAAATGTTGAAAACTGATTCATGCTCCTTTGTCAACGACTGGCAAGAGAAAACGCACACATGTATTTAAAAAAAAAAAAAAAACTAACCCGTGTTTACTCAAAATGAAGAAAAATGCCCCATGTAATTCTAATCTGCTAGTTTTGAAATATGCTGGGATTGATTGTTTCCCTCAATCAATTTAAAAATAAATCACTGAACTAAGTGCACAAGATAGCTCTGAAACAACACCGCACACTAGCATTCATTCCTATTTAGGCTTCTGATTTAGCCCTGAAACAGTAGATTATTTTGGGAACTTTTTTTTCCTATTCATCTTCATAGACTTTCATTTCATCCAAGAAACACATTTTCTATTGTGTTCCCGTACGTATGATCAAGGTTTGTTTTCACTAATGTTTAATATCCTAACATTGTACTCACAGTAACCCAAACATCCATGCTGCTGCACAGCTTATGGCTGTCTGGGGACATTAGGTTATAACACCCAATGTTACTGTTTTTGGCATCTGTTATTCGAGTGGGCCCTGGCCAAGAGAGCAGCACATGTAGTAAAACTCAAGATGAAACAACATAAAATTAAAGGTCCAAGAGCTAAAAATTGCATAGAAGAGTTTAAAATAGAGGTTCAGAAACATTACATTTGCTTGCAGCAGCCCTCCAATCTGTGTTTTTAAACCAACAATCAAAATAAAATGATTTACTGTCAGTTCCTTCAGGTAAATGGGGGCTGCAAAGCTGAAAGCTCTCTCCATTCTCCATTTATGTGTTGCGGGCATTATACAGTATAAAATCACATCTTAGATGGTAATGTTGATGAATCTTTAATGTGAATATTGGCAGCTGCCCTGAAATAGCCTTGATATATAGATGATACAAAATGTGTCTGTCTCCTTACGCTAAAGGTCGACCAGGTCCTGGTAACTGATGTACTGTATAGTCATGAAAAATATATCTTTTGTTTCTTAAAATTTCATGGACAGCATGATGGAGCATGTCTAGTATTTGCAGTCCAGAATATCACCATACAGGAAGTAAGGCAAAATGGAGAAGAGGTTAGAAGTTCTTGTAGTATTTCTATGTTCTATGCCAGCAGATAACAATACAAGCATGGGAGGGTTTAACTGAGTGGATATACTGTATTATCTATAATTAGTTCATTGACCTAACATTTGTTTATGTAACAGCCAAACAGGTCTTTCGGTGGAAGCAGCATTACAGAATATTAACCGTCACCGGAATTTATTGGGAGGAACTGATCTCATCTTCCTCAGTATTCTCCATTGGTATGACATTTTCACAGTAAGACTGTATCTCATCATAACACATTTTATTATTTAACATACATAATTAGTGTCAGTTGATAGATCAATAAAGAGTAGCAAAAGACATATTGGAATTAGTTGGGATTTGACTCATTTGAACACATTCGACATGGAAAATATGAATGCAAAAACTGTTTAAAATCTGCAACAACAATAAAAATTTTAAGTGGTGTAAGTTTGTTACTAGGCCAATAAATTACAAAATCCATGTGGACCTTTGTGACCTAGGAAATGTGTGATTACACTTTCTCAAATACGACACAACAAGCAGTCTACTTAGGAAAGCTATAGATATCAAACACAAGCAAGACACCGATAGGCAGTCCAAATAGTAATGTTATGATCTTACCAGTAGACAGTCTACAGTATGTTTGTGTTATTTGTACTTGTAAAAGTAGGCAAGCACACGCAAGACAAAAAGGCAGTGTGTTTAGTTAACATATCAAACACACGCAAAACAAAAAGGCAGTCTGTTTAGTTAACGTATCAAACACATGCAAAACAAAAAGGCAGTCTGTTTAGTTAACGTATCAAACACATACAAGATGCAGACAGGCTGTCAAATTTATTTTGTTACAATTTAGTATTTTTTTCATTGCTGTTTCAAACATTTGCTATTTAATATTGTTCATTTAAATACCTTTAGGTTTTTATTTATAATGCTTAGAAATATGTCAGAGTTCTCGGCTATAAATTAATCGAATTAGAGGTGCAAATTACTAAATTGAGAAACGTTAAGGAAGGCAAGGAAGTACAATAAGACCCACACCTGACAAACAAAAAATTTGTTTTTTAAATCAAATAGTAATCAGGCTGAAATTGCACTGTACAACAATGTAGACCATTTATTACCAAATGTACTGTACACTCAGTGGCCAGTTTATGTATAAATTAAATGCATATAGAAGATAATTAATTTTAAGGCCTTCTGTGAATGGCAGCAGTGGGGCGGGTCTTTATTCGTAGAAGTTCTGAGATAGGCCTGGTGCTACCTTGATAGAAATCCAATCCGGTGATCCACTCTACATCTCTGACACGGGATTGGTGAAACCACAGGTGGTCTTCGACCCAAAGAGATGCAGTGTCATGGCTCTGTGAATGTATAACAGCAAGTGGATCAGGGACACAGACTGTAGCTCTTACTACTTCAGTGCTGCTGGCTAAACACATTTCACATCAACGTGCAAATCATTGATTTGTAGGTACACTAGACGACTGATGGGTTGAAACCACTGTAAGAAAAACCAAGCTATTTTTCTGTAGAAGGTCAGAGGAAATCCAAAATCTCAGACATGCATTAATACAAATAATTTGGAAGCTGTAGTCATTTTACCATTTGTTTTTGTTTTTTTTTACATTTTATACGTTTTGCAGACACTCATCCAAGGTGATGAATGTACATAATCGATTGCATACATTTAGTACAATAACACTTTTCTGTTACAGATCCTAAGTGACCAAAGAGTCAGGACACCAGTTTAATGTCTGTAGACAGTAGCTATGCAGGTGCCTACACCAGGCAATGGCCTCTTCACTGTCCTGTTAAAGTGAATAGGTTAGTCTTATGAATCTTATGAATAGTACTGTATGTGCTTAAAGAGAAGCACATTGTTTGGTAAACAACCACAAGTGGGCTTCCCAACGACGAGCGGATGGAGAACGATGAGGTACTGTAAGGCTACCCTGTCCAACATCCTGATCATGTACCCAGATGGTGCTGAGCCAATTTGAACAGCTGGTATGCTTCAATCAAGAAATCTTGCTACGACGCATACATTTTGTGACTTAAGACCACTGCACCATACTTGGAATGTACGGACTTGTTCAGTTTATCTTGTTAGTGTTGTTGTTTGCTGATTTAATTGATTAACTGATTAATTGTTCAGTATTAGTTTAGTTCATTTAATTGGCTTACATTACAGCTCTCTGAGTTGTCCGATCTGTGTGGTATCAAGAAGGAAACGGTCTGGAGCTCATTATTACAGCTGCTCACTGGTTGTGAGTCCTTACAGCTTGTGAGGACTGCAAAGTAATGGGTTGGGATTGGAATATTTGTACCTGCTACAAACCTTAATGAATGCAAGAAAGAAAAAAAATTGTTAAGACTGGACATCATTGGCAACCACTGCCCCACACACATTTGACTAAACTACATTTTTTATTATTGCTTTTTGTGACAGTTCTTAACTTTGCTTCCTGTCTTTTCCATGGAATATTTCCCATTTTAGAACATTCAATTGACCCTTCTTTTTATGATGAACAAAACCTCACTGTTGTATTTGGTCTTGAGAATCAAACTGGCCATCATAGTTGTAATCAAATGCTGGGCCTGTCACCACATTAATGCCGTTGTACTTTCCGGCATATTTCTTCAGCAATGTAGACTGGAAGTAATCCCAGATCCCTATGAGAAGAAATAGATAACTATTACTAATGATACAAATGCTCTGGAGTTTTCTACAGGTTCAGACATTTTACAGAAGAAGTGAGTGGTTAAGTAGGGGTAAGAGATAGAAAGTCAAGCTTAAGTGAAGCTGAGAGCCAAGCTGAATTACAAGAAATTTGGCAAATAAGGGAATAAGGGTGAAAAAAAAGCATAGGAGTGGTCTCAATCTTTGACGAGCGTACATACGTTTGAATTCAGGGAACATTGGAACAACATTGCTTATCAACAGGCCATCATACTCCTCCTCTCCCGCCTTTTTAAGATCTGGATGTTGCATTAGAAATAATACAAATGACAAGGTGCCTCAATGACATCACAAGTATGATTATTTGGATAGCTGGTTGAGTCTAATTATTTTAGGGGATGGTAGATCTAGATGTTGATGTTTCTGTCTGCTTTTGTTTGTTCAAGGCTGATATTGAACCATCCTACGTACTGGGAGGGTAGAGGAAACCGTGGGTAATGTTCCCAGCTTCATCATATTGGTCACATCTGGGACTTTTTTTGGCAGGGATGCGGACATCAGCCCTTAGACAATCTGGAGTCACACCTGGTAAGGTGTCGGTGTTCTCCTAAAGGATGCAACAAGGATTTGTAGGATTTATTAAAAAGGTCCTTCCGGGAGACCATGTCTCCTCTCACTCCCCACATCCTTTTATGGACTAAAGAAAGACTCTGTTCCTTGTATTAATATTGTTATAAATCATTGTTTATAGCACGACTTGAGTCAGTCATCCTGGGTGGATGATATCTGAGAGGTATTGTGTGACTATATAATTTGATCCAAATAATTTTGTGGAGGCTGACATGTCCTGACATTCACATACTGAAGCTGAAGACTCTTACCACTGAGCAAGCAAGTTTATTTATATAGCACAAATCATACACAGAAGCAATTCAATGTGCTTTACAAAGAAAAATAAAAATATAAAAATACAATAGAATGAAAACAAATACTAGAATAAAAATAAAACATAGAATAAGAAAATAGAAATAAAATAAAAACATAACTGGTAGACCCGTAGTAGATTCCGTGAGGAAGCTATAAAATCTGTAAGGCTAACAGTGTTGTTAAGTTTAAGCGCTCAGTCACAGGCGTGTGAAAAAAGTGTTTTTAACCTAGATTTAAAAATTGATACGTTTGGGCCACATCTAAGATCTTCTGGTAGTTCATTCCAGTTGTGTGCAGCATAACTGCTAAATGCAGCTTTGCCATGTTTAGTTTGGACTCTGGGCTCTACTAGCTGACCTGAGTTCATGGATCTGAGCCCTGCTCGGTTTATAGTCTTCAAGCATATCCGAAATGTATTTTGGGCCTCAACCATTCAGTTCTTTATAGGCTAAAAGCACCACTTTAAAGTCTATTCTGTAACTGACTGGAAGCCAGTGCAAAGATTTAAGAACCGGAGTGATGTGCTTTGTTCTCTTGGTCCTGGTTAACATTCTAGCAGCCGCATTCTCAATGAGCTGCAGCTGTTTTACAGTATTTTTGGGGAGTCCAGTTGTGACGGCTGCTCTGCGTGATGCTATGTGCTCTCTCCCTCTCCGGCGCTCCACCTCGCCAGTGTTTTAACCGGGGGGCTGGAGCAGATAGCAGCAGCGCCCTTCTCACACCCACACACCCGTTTTTTCAGTTAGCAATTATAATGTCTATTTAGGTTTCTCATTTTCACCCGCACCTCACTAGTTACTGTGTCCATGTAATTTGAGACCGTGTGGTGCTGTGTTATTTGTTGGATAAAGAGAAGAACGTTATCCTTTGTGTCTGTGTTATTTTGTTACTTTTGTTTTTGCCTCTCCATTACGCATTCGCTACCCTCGCACCTCACACCAGTTAAGAGGCCATTTCAGTAGTCAACCCTACTACAGATAAAAGCAAGCCCTTGATTCTGGCCAAAGGACACCAAGCCCTTGATTCTGGCCATATTTTTAAGATTATAGAATGCTGTTTTGGTGACCACTTTGATATGACTGTTGAACGTGAGATCTGAGTCTATCAGAACACCAAGATTACGCCCTTGGTCCCTGGTTTTTAGGGCCTGAGAATTTTTGTTGCCAAACACAATAATCTTTGTTTTATCTTGGTTTAATTGTAGACAATTTTGGTTCAATCAGGTATTTATGTGCTCTGTACAGTGACACAGTGAGCTGTGTCACTGAGCTATTGAGCTGTTGTCATACACTTCGAGAGCCATATATTTTGAGTATCACCTGCTTAGCTATGGTGGTTAATGTTGTTGTTCTGTAGACTTTGGCCCTGAGGTCTAACGAATGTGTCTAATCATTACATGTGAAATCTAAAATAGTGAACTTTAGATGAAAAGGTAATGAATTTCTTACAGGTTTTTCCACGGTGAATGAGTTCCACATTGGCATCAGTGATCTCTTGCTATAGGCGTTGACAAAGCCATGATGATACAGTAGGCAGTAATCTTCAGTGGGTTGCAACATTTTTGGTCTGCCAAACAAAGTGTGCTTCCGCTCAGCAGCAGCCACTGAAAGTGAGTTCATAGATGTCAGTGAAAATAAATCCTGATATTGCACAATTCACCTACCCATGTTATATAAAGCATACTATGTAGATCTACAGTATATGAACCAGTTAATTTAGTTTGACAAGAACATTTTGTGGAAGAGCAGTCTTTCTTTTTTGCACTATTGAAGTTATAAGCAAGTTGATGAACCCATTATCTGATATAATAACTGATTGTTAATCATTGAAATATTCTGAGAAAAATCTGTTCAGTCTCTCTCTAATATTTACCTTCAGCTGCTGTAAGATTGAGACGACTATTTGGATTTGTTCCATTCTGAAAAAAAACAGGTAAGTGATAGAATATAAGAAAATTTCCAAGCATTGAATCACCCCCAGAGCAGAGTAGTCCCTTATTAAAGGGGAATAATGAACAATATAAAAAAGAAATCTAATATTGTTTGAAGTAATCATTGGAATGTCTCTGTGCACGCAACTATTTCATTAATGGAGAGCATGGCCAAGCTAGTGCAAGTGCAGTGTTAGCGTTATGTAATGTCAGTCACGAGTTTTAAAGATGACCTTTTCTAACATCTCTTACAAACACCCTGCTCTCCCTGAGTGAGAGAGTTGTGTGCATAGAGAGAAAATCCAACAATTACTTAGACAAATCATAGATATTCATTATTATTCCCCTTGATTTAATGGACAGAATGTGGCACAAATGTGAAACTGTCTGGAACAGGCCTTCCACAAAAACAGAGTATCTTGGTGAAAAGGGCACCAACCGGGAAGGTCCCCAAAAGGCCTACAGCAACTCAAAGAGTTACAGTACAGTGTTCCACAGCTGTGCATCAATAGTCAGGGTGCTTCGCATATGGCCTTGCTGGAACAGTGGAAAAAAGGAATCTTGTGGTCCAGCTAGTTTGCCAGAAGGTAAGTGGGAGGCTCTGAGATTAAGTGGACGAAGATTCTATGGTCATGAAGCCAAAATAGAGCTTTTTGGCTTCAAGTCTTACACTGCACATAATGCTGAGAACCCTGTCCCTATTGTAAACATGGTGGTGGCATGGGGATGTTTCTTTGCAGCGGGGTGGAATGCTTGTGAAGATAGAGGGCAAAGCGCATGCCGTAAAGTACACAGAAATCCTGGAAGAAAACCTGTTGAAGTCTGCAAGAGACCTGGGACTTGGGAGAACATTCATTTTCCAGTAAGACAATTACCCCAAACATATAGCCAAAGCCAAGCTGGAATGGCATAAAAACAAAAAGTCAATGTCCTGAAGTGGCCCAGTCAATGCCTGGACCACAATCCAAATCAGAAAGAGTGGAAAGAGTTGAAAATAGCTATAGGTCCCCATCCAACTCGATAGAACTTGAACAATTCTGCAACGAAAAATAGGCAATAACATTGTATAATAAAATATTTGAAACCCATCTTGTGATAGCTGAACCTTAAAATATGTGACATATTAATTGTGTAAAAGACAAAATATGGCTAATTCTAATCTAATGTTGGGTATAAAATCTTACTTCTTAAGAGAATACCACTGATTGCTTTAATCTAGTATTTTTGTCAGATATGCGTTTTTGGCAATCCGCTGTCTGTCTTTCTAAATGAATCGTCAGATTCAGCCTCCTTATTCTTTCCACTTTCAAATATCATGGACAGGGAACCGGCACCAACCGAGTGTAGATATGGACCCAAGCCTTTATTTGCACACAGTTGTAACTACAGTTTTGTCTTGCCGAAAGCCCAAAGAGCCGGCCAGTGATCAATGTTGACATGTTCTGGATATAGTCATTCAAGAAAATAACACTTTCTTTTTAACATTGTCATGATTCATTTCTGGGAACAACAACAGACCTAGATTTTTGACAGTAAATGTAACAACATTAATCAGTAGGTTAACAGAAGGCCTGCCAAGACAAACTCAACCATCTGCTCTTTTGTTGCAATGTCACACAACAGTGGGTCAACATACTGTAAGGCCTGCCAAGACAAAGTTCATTCCCACTGGTTTTATCATGTGAAGAGAGACCCCCCCCCAACAGGCAAGGTCTGATTAATTTAGCACACATCTTGTACTTCAGCTCCACTAAACACTTTGCATTGCCTTGTCATCAGCATTGTTTCAACATGACATTCTACCTGCTACTGTAATGAATACACAGAGCAGGGAGGACGGCAAAATGGTTTCCAGGGTAGAAGGACAGGTAGGAGGGTCGAACTGGCGGGATAAGGCATCAGCCTTGATATTTTTCTTGCCTGGTAGGTATGTAATTGTGAAGTTGAAGCGGGTGAAGAATATGGCCCAGCGAGCTTGTCGAGAGTTCAGTCGTTTGGCACTGCGTAGATATTCCAAATTATGATGGTCAGTGAGGAACAGAAATGGATGGCGAGCTCCCTCTAACCAGTGACACTTCCAGGGCCAGCTGTGTGGCCAGGAGTTTCTCGTAGTTTGTCTCAGCGGGCGACAGCTTCTTGGTAAAGAATGCACAGGGATGTTGTTTTGGAGGTGTCCCCACCCGCTGAGAGAGGACAGCCCCAACCCCTACCTCTGATGTGTCGACCTCCAGTACAAACAGGAGTGTAGGATCTGGCTGACAAAGAACGGGGGCCGGCATGAAGAGGCATTTTAGTGCGTCAAAGGCATTGCGTGCGGTCCATTGGAGGGACTGGCTTTTTTGACTTGTAAGGGCTGTAAGAGGGGCCACAGTCGCACTGAAATTCCTAATGAAGCATCTGTAAAAATTGGCGAATCCCAGGAAGCGTTCTAACTCCTTCACTGTCGAGGGTGTAGGCCAGTTACGAATCTCTGTACTCTTCCCTTCATCCATGTTGTAAGTGTGTGAGTGAAAGGAGAAAAACGTGGTGTCTGGCTGGACCTCACAGCTACAAACCAACTGAATCAAAAGTGATTTTTGGACATGACGCAGCGTGAGCTGTATAGCAGCTGTACATTGATTTCAAAGGGGGCTTTTATTAACAGCTGTTGGCAATACCTGATACTCGATGGCTCTTTTGTAGCAGCGCCTTTACAGTTACTAATCAAGTGACACTTCTGTAATTAATTACAATGTTATATGTGCATGCATCAATAAGAAACAATGCAGATCACCCAGAACAATTATATATAGAGGTAATGGGTACTACCAAGGAGGAGCATGTGCAGTTCAGGGAATCAACGGGGTCAAGTGTCACCAGAGGGCACTGCCCAGGGTTTGTCTTCTCAGCAGGGTGTGTAGGAAAATACCAAGGCGTTCTCAGGAGATGGTTCATACTGCCATGGCTTCCATTGTTAGGGGACGGGGAGATCTCCAACACATCTGAAAGGGTTTCACAGGGACAGTGTTATAATGCACATACTATACATGCCTGATATCACGATTAGGGTATACTTTCCCCTGAGTGATGCATTGGCTTTAGTCAGTGTCTCGCAGTGTAGCTGCATCCAAGTATTGGAACCCTGACAGCAGCAGACTTTCGCGGCTTCTTCGTGGTAGGTGAGGCGCCTGCGAGCTCAGTCATGGTTGTTGGCTAGGGAATGTGTTCTCAGCACATGTGTACCAATTAAAACTTCCTGGTTGGTCAAGCGGGGTGATATATAAACAAACAGCTCAATCAAATCTGACCAGTGCACCACTTCTAATCTCCCAGCTAAGCTGACACTTGGTCACAGGTGGATCTTACATTAAAACCCAAGCACAAATCAGAACCCACAATACAATTCTTTTAAATTGACTTTTAAAGTCATATACCATGAGGAACTCATACAGCAGTTCTCAAAATTATTCAGCGTCTATCGATTTTTTGACACAAAATTTATTGTGTCAACATGAAATCAAAATTGATTTAATTAGGTGTTTTTGCTACCAACACAAAAAGTCTGTAATGTCTAATGTCTGGATACTTCTGAGAGCCACTGTACCATTAAAAGCCTTGTGAAAGCTTCAAAAGTGGCAATGTCCAAACTTAACTTGTGAAAGGAATACAATAGAACAAATTAATCAGGATTATGTTAAATCTCACGGATGTCCAAGTGGCTAAAAAATGACAGTCCAAATACTACGTCCTTACTTAGCCATGCCTCCAGTCTTCTGATCTGACCCATGTTTCAATAACCTAGCTTTAATTACCCTGCACCTAGAATCAATAGCCCAGCACTTCTAAATGAAGCAACTAGACAATAGTGAACATAAGCCTGCAATGCAGTTGAGTCATTCAAACCAACCAGCATATTTTTAAGTGTACTACTCACCACACATGAGATTGTAGAGCTCAATGTTGGAGAATGGTTCTATTTCGGTTTTGTAATGAAACTTGGGTCCATAGCTTAAGAACATGGCCTGAGGAAAATAGTAAGATTTGAGGATGAATTTAATTCATTTCTGGTTTCAGACATCACAAAAAAATGCTATAAAACAATATATTTTAAAAAGCTATAACAGAAAGAGCAAATATGGATTTATGATCAAAATTATTCCTATCCACTTGCCACTTACATGCATGCCAGGATCATCATTGTCATACCCATGATCTGCACCTGCACAAAAGGTCAAAGACCCTGGGAATCTACAACATAAATCAGAAGGTCTAAGACTAAGAATCTACAACATAACATGTGCATACTGTATCCGAAGCTTTTTGCTCTATTGTTTTTGCTCTATTGTGTCCCACTAAAATCCACATGAGGGGTATGTTTACGATGGTGGAGTCTCAATAATCGGTACCTCTCGAACAGCCATCCTGGATTGACTAACACACTGACAGCCTCGATCCGTCTACTGTTTGCATAGTGAAACCGTTTGGGCAGATTGTTCTTCAGATAAGCTTTGATCTTCTGATCGTTCTTTTTGCACTGGGATCCCAAGAAGAAATTAGGCAATATTTAAAATAAACCTTCAGGTGTTTATGAAGGATATTAGGGATAAAACAACATTTTCAGATTGAGTGTTTGTCATTTAGCATACAGGCAGATTATACTGCGAACTGAACACAGACCAAATGTAAAAATCTTCGGTAGTGCCTCAGCATTCAATAACATCTTAATTGGAGAAGTATGATACAGTGGCACTAATGGCTAGTTTAAATCAAGTTTAGTATTCCATCATAGCTTATTGCTCACCGTCATGTTGGCTACCAGGCTAGCCGAGTCCACTATCAAATGAAACAACAATATGTCAGTAATTTTCATTGAAATTTAGAAGAAAGACTATTTTTTACATCTTTGGTCTTGCACTCACATGGTTGATTTTTTTTATCTGATCTAATTCGTCCAAATGGTCCTTGGTAGACGTATAAATGACTAACGTCATCCACCTGGAGGAGATCCTGGAGGACTTCCTTCCTGTCACAACTTGTGTCCTCCATACCTGTTGGTGTAGTTTCAGATGAAGTTACCAAACAAACATTTTTAAAAATCAAATAACTATTAAACATACAACACAAATACTGAAATGTACAAATCTGCATTATTCTAGGGCAGAGGTTCCTAAACTAGGGGTTGCGACCCCATGTGGGGTCACCTGATATGAAAATGGGGTCGAGGGAGAATGTTTGACAATTGAATCTCAAATTCTCAAATAAAAAAATAACGATTATGTAATTTTTCGTCACATGGTTGGAGTCGCGAGAATGTTTAGATATTGAAATGGGGTTGTCGGACAAAAAAGTTTGGGAACCCCTGTTCTAGGGACATTAAATGTTTAACTACGCTAGGTTTAGATGAAGAAGGGGGCCCATTTGCTTTCCAGACTTCAGATTTTTGGTCATATCTTAAACTTCCTTTGATTTATAAGCTTCCTACCATGGTCAGCTATTATAATTATGTTGATACAGTTATGCAGGTTCAACTGTTTGAGTCCATTCATCAGTTGTCCAATGATCTTGTCCACTCCTATCAGAGCCTCGATCAACTGAAATGCAACAACAATACTTACAAGTATTCAATGAATTAATGGCACTGTGTACACCATCAAACCCTGGACTGATATTAGATACCAGCCTATTTAAAACAAGACCTGATGTTTGTTTACTGGATTTATGTCTGGCAATGTAAAACCAAATGTCAATATAATTATCTCTTTGAGGTATTAAAAGTCTTAAAAACTTTGCACTGGGATGTAACAATGTGTTTTCAGTCATTAACACACTAAATCAGGAAATCTTTGGTGTCTGTGTACAACTTAAAATCTTCACCAGGTCCTTACCCCTCCACTGACAGGACCAAAGGAGTGTCCTGACTTGTCTGGCTCCTCCAGGTACAAAGTGAAGAAATCTGGCCTGCAGAGCCAATTGTTATACAACATTACATAATAATCCATGCATTTCATCACTTTAGGCTAAACAGTTACTGGGAAATTCATGATAAGCATGCTTATCAAGCTTACTAAAGACTTAAATGAGGCTGGAATGCACTTATCTTTTTAAATTTTAGTAAGATGGATGACCTACTGTACCTCTCATTCTCTGGCAACTGTAGCCACTTCAGGATAGAGAAGACCCTTTCCTCAAAAGGTATTTTGCTGATATGCAAAAAAAACAGTGTTTATCATTAAAAGCCAATGAAGGCCTATAAATATCTGAGAAACAAGATTCCTGGCCCTATTACCTGTTAAACTCTACGCTGATGTCTGGGAAACTACCATTGATTTTGACATCTGAGCCTGGCCAGAAATAGGTTCCCGATTTCAGTCCTTGGTAACTGGCTGTGTGCCAAATCTGCATATAAAAGTTGATGTGTCAAAATATCTCAAATCACTGTTCTTTTCAATCCAGCTAGAAACTTTCTACTGGGATGTGAGTTGTGTAGTTCTGTGAAAAACAGTAACACAGGTAAATTCACAAAAATTAATGGCATCTGTCTCACTTGATCAAGGCCATGATCAAACATAGACATTCATCAAGAAATATGAGACTGTGGGAAAGTCAAAGTGACAAATATATTGTAATCTATCAGAAAACAGAGGTGGGGCTCACAGGCTGACCCAGGTACCATCTTGGGTTGGACTTCTCTTCGTTGGACAGACTGAAGGAAGCATCAAACACAGGATCATACATGTTGTTGTCAATCAGACCATGGGACTCGGTGTACATACCCTGAAGAAGACAGACAGTGAAAATTAAGTGAAATAGTAATCTGAATTGCTGCACCCCAACCATTTTCCTACAAACACAGAATACTATTTTGTTGCAGTAAAGTTTCAGTATTTACACAAACTATTATTTTAAAAGTCTGGTAAGAGAGCGTGCCTTTTTCTGTTTTCAGTAAATTTTCAGTTGCCTGCTACTCAGCAAGCAGCAGCACTGGACATTGGGAATTATGTGAGTATGAGGAAACCCATCAATGTAAACTAAGAAAGTTTAAATGGGGAATGTAGAATACATCTACAGATCCAAGCAAACTGTTACCAAACCACACTTTCTGAGTTTAATGGGAAACCGTCTGAATTCTGGAAACCTAAAATACTGTGCCTCTCTAACACAACAGATAGTTTTGGACTCAGGACATATTATAGTTAAACATGCTTGTCACGCTTGCTTCCTCCCCCTCAACCTCTACAATTACTCAACCTCTACTAGCTGCAACCCCCTTTTCCTGCACTCCCCTGGTCATCAACCCAACACCCAATTCCTCATCTACAGGAATCTTGTCTTGCCTATTAGACATACTCCCCCAAAATCATCCCCTGGTGAGGATATTTGTGAGGCTCACCGTGGCAATTGTGTAGTGATTGGGGAAGGTCTTGCTTGGGAACACAGGCTGCATGAAAGGAGCAGAGGTGCCACAGGTTCCTGAAAGAGGGGTAAGGATAATTCAATGAAATGTTTCTGGTGCACGTCCATTAGTAGGTAGGGCAGTTTTATATTGATAGAGTCATTATAGACACGTCTAACAAAAAGATTAAGGACACTCACTCAGTTTGTCTAAGACAGGGATCAGATGACTCCATGTTTGTTGATATTCTGCTCTCAAGCCGTCCAGTGAGATAAGGAGCAAAGGCTGCTTTTTAAAGCTAAGAGTGAACAAAAAATGAAAGCATGTAGAATTTTATACATACCATTACATTTTGCATTTAGTTTAGAAATTCGGGCCGACATTGGAATTGTTTTAATGGAAATATTGGCATTATTTTTGGTAATAAAATGTACCTCGCTGTACAGTTTGACCTTGCCAGATCCACACATTTATCAGCCACCCATTCGGTTTCTCCTTAATTTATGGGAAAACATAGGAAAATGATCACTTTGTGTTTCTCCAAATGTTTCACTTTTTGTTTCTCCACAACAAGTACTGAGTGCACCAAATGTGTACAGTATGTACAGTACAAGTATTTTCTTAACTTCAGCTACAACTTTTTGCTCACCTTGACAGACATGCTTGAAGTTGGTGCAACAGTCCCCATGTCCCATGCAGTCATCAGAGCAGTGACATCTGCTCTTCGTCAACCTCTTTTCTCCACAGCGCAGTTTCGTACACTCCCATTGTTGAGCTTTTGGATCAAGTAAAAGTGGAGACACTAGCTAAAGCATAATAAGCACACATTTGCACCAAGAATGACATAGAGTTAGGTCCGGAAATATTTGGACACTGACACAATTTTCATAATTTTGTCTCTGCACACCATCACAATGGATTTAAAATGCAACAACCGAGATGCAATTGAAGTGCAGACATTCAGCTTTAATTCAGTGCGTAGAACAAAAATGTGAAACATTTAGGAATTGCAACCATTTTCGTACACAGTCCCCTTATCATAAATAAAATGTTCATTTTTAATACTTTGTTGAGAATTCTTTGCAGGCAATGACTGCTTGAAGTCTGGAACGCATGGACATCACCAAACATTGGATTTCCTCATTTGTGATGCTTTACCAGGCCTTCACCGCAGCTGTCTTCAGTTGTTGCTTGTTTGTGAGTCTTTCTGCCTTAAGTTTTGTCTTCAGCAAGTGAAATGCATGCTTGATTGAGTTGAGATCATGTGATTGACTCGACCATTGCAGAATATTCCACTTCTTTGCCTTAAAAACGTCTGGGTTGCTTTCGCAGTATTTTTTGGGTCATTGCCCAATCAACTGGGCAATGACCATCCAATCACCCAATCAACTGGGTGAAGCACCGTCCAATCAACTTTGCTGAATTCGTCTGAATCTGAGCAGACAATATATCCCTATACACTTCAGAATTCATCCGGCTGCTTCTGTCACATCCTCAATAAACACTAGTGACCCAGTGCCATTGGAAGCCATGCATGCCCATGCCATCACACTGCCCCCACTGTGTTTTACAGATGGTGTGGTATGCTTAGAATCATGAGCCATTCCAAGCCTTCTCCATACTTTTATCTTCCCATCATTCTGGTACAGGTTGATCTTAGTTTCATCTGTCCAAAGAATGCTGTTCCAGAACTGGGCTGGCTTTTTTGATATTTTTTGGCAAAGTCTAATCTGGCCTTTCTATTCTTGAGACTTAAGAATGGTTTGCACCTTTTGGTGAACCCATCTGCATTTGCTCTCGTAAAGTCTTCTCTTTATGGTAGACTTGGATAATGATATGCCTACCTCCTGGAGAGCGTTCTTCACTTGGCTGGATGTTGTGAAGGAGTTTTTCTTTACCATGGAAAGGATACTACAATCATCCACCACTGTTGTCTTCTGTGGACGTCCAGGCCTTTTTGTTCTCAGAATGTACCAAACTGTTGATTTGGCCACTCCTAATATTCCTGTTATCTCTCTGATGGATATTTTTTGTTTTGCATCCTAAGGATGTCCTGCTTCACTTGCATTGAGAGCTCCTTTGACTGCATGTTGTGGGTTCACAGCAACAGCTTCCAAATGCAAATGCCACACTTGAAATCAACTAAAGAACTTTTACCTGCTTAATTGATGAAGAAATAATGAAGGAATAGCCCACACCTGTCCATAAAAAAGCTTTTGAGTCAGCGGTCCAATTACTTTGGTCCCTTGAAAAAGAGGGGGCTACATATTAAAGAGCTGTAGTTCCTAAACCCTTCCTCCAATTTGGATGTGAATACCCTCAAATTAACGCTGAGAAATTGCACTTTAAGCCCACATTATTTAACTGTATCTTGAATATATTTTGGTAAATAGCCAAAATAACAAAACTTGTGTCAGTGTCCAATTATTTCCGGACCTAACTCTATGTATCACAAATACACTCGGTAAGGATCCTTTCACTGTTCTCCTCCAATCCCGTCATTAGAGCTCAGCTTTACAAACAGAAGCTAAATAAACCCTGGTAGATTTGAACCCCATCTGACCTAAGACCATGCCATCATAAAAGACAATGTTACATTAAATACAATAACCCCATCTTTTTAAACGTGTTTCGTATCAGTTTATGACACTGAGAAAAATAAAGATTCTTCAATGGTTCTCACTTTGCTCTTAAGGTTTCTTGAAGCAGTCAAGTGGTGTTCTTGGCATATCATTTAAAGGTAATCATATGATTACCTTTAAATATGATTGTCTTTTTAATACACCACACATCAGTGTAACACTTTCTAGTGCTGATTCAGTCATTTGCAAACAAGTAACCAACAGTAATGGTAACTATGAAACTAGACAGGCACTTCGGTAAATATAAGGGTTAAACCTCTACAGTAGGTGTTTGCAGGGGTTGTTTGTTCAGTTCCCATGGCTGAGACATAAACAAACAGTAAAGAAGAATGAAAACGTAAGAACACGCTACAGTAAGTCACTCAGGATATGAGTGTCTGTTAAATGTTTTTCCAAAGTGGGTTGTGTTGTTAAATTTTGTAGTCATTCTTCAAATAAAATATGGTGTTCTTCAGAGAACCTAATTGTTCCTATAAGTCATCCCATTATTCTCACCCACCCTTTTTGGTTCAATATTTTTTTATGAATTTAACTTAAGATGACATTGAGCGGGTTATCAAAGGGAACAGTAAATAGGCTCACTTGGCTGGAGACAGATGTCCTGGAAATCATAGCAACAGCTGTTGTTGGTGACACACTGCATGTCACAGCGACAGCCTGATGTCTCGTCGTCAAAGGGCTCGTAACATCTGTTCCTACAGTTACTGGGAATCACTGGAACAAATGACAACACGCTGAGCACATCTAGTGAATATACAGGCTGGAATCACTGTATATCACAGAACTGCGGTTACTAGGGGCTAGTCGGCCTAATCTGGGCCATCAGCTAATTTGATAGGCCAGCCATGATTTTTTAAGATTTTTATTCTTGGCAGTGATATCAAATATCACTGATGGTTGTGATTATACAAAATATGGTTCTGTTAAGAGCTTGTATTATAGAAACTGCACCAGTAAGAAATGTTGTACCTTTGTTTTGACAGTATCGTACTTGCATTCCAAGCCCCAGTCCAAGCCCCAGGATGACGATGACAATGGAGATAGCCAAAGCACCGATCTACGCACGGTATCACACCAAATATCAACAATACATCACCAAATATTAACAACGCATCAACAAATATCAACAATTGTAAAATCTGTTTTTACTGCTTTGTTTACACACTGTGTATTATTATTTTTCCACGGAAAGATTTTGTGGTTACCAGTAACACAAATGTGCTTATCATTTTTGCCACCATCACCACGTTTTTACAAGATTTTCCTTAAACACACACTTTTCCTTTAACGCTACTTTCTTTTCTGGTACAGAAACTTCTAAAAAATGTCATCCCGTACGATCACACCAGTGTGATCAGGCTAGAGTTGTCCCTGAAGTGTACGATCACACCAGTGTGATCAGGCTAGAGTGGTCCCTGAAGCGTACGATCACACCGGTGTGATCAAGCTAGAGGGGTCCCTGAAGCGTACGATCACACCGGTGTGATTACAACTACAGTGCGTGTGTGGCAATCTGAAGAAGTCTGTTGTTGGTGGCTGACTTTCAGTAACTACACTGAACAAAATTATAAACGCAACACTTTTGTTTTTGCCCCCATTTATCATGAGCTAAACTCAAAGATCTAAGACTCTCTATGTACACAAAAGGCCTATTTCTCTCAAATATTGTTCACAAATCTGTCTAAATCTGTGTTAGTGAGCACTTCTCCTTTGCCGAGATAATCCATCCACCTCACAGGTGTGGCATATCAAGATGCTGATCAGACAGCATGAGTATTGCACAGGTGTGCCTTAGGCAGGCCACAATAAAAGGCCACTCAAAAATGTGCAGTTTCACTGTATTGGGGGGGTCCGGGGGGGGTCCGAAAACCAGTCAGTATCTGGTGTTACCACCATTTGCCTCACGCAGTGCAACACATCTCCTTTGCATAGAGTTGATCAGGTTGTTGATTGTGGCCTGTGGAATGTTGGTCCACTCCTCTTCAATGGCTGTGTGAAGTTGCTGGATATTGGCAGGACCTGGAACACGCTGTCGTATACGTCAATCCAGAGCATCCCAAACATGCTCAATGAGTGACATGTCCGGCGAGTATGCTGGCCATTCAATAACTGGGATGTTTTCAGCTTCCAGGAATTGTGTACAGATCCTTGCAACATGGGGCCGTGCATTATCATGCTGCAACATGAGGTGATGGTCGTGGATGAATGGCACAACAGTGGGCCTCAGGATCTCGTCACGGTATCTCTGTGTATTCAAAATGCCATCAATAAAATGCACCTGTGTTCGTTGTCCATAACACACGCCTGCCCATACCATAACCCCACTGCCACCATGGGCCACTCGATCCACAAAGTTGACATCAGCAAACCGCTCATCCACATGACGCCATACGCTGTCTGCCATCTGTCCTGTACAGTGAAAACCGGGATTCATCCGTGAAGAGAACACCTCTCCAAAGCGCCAGACGCCATCGAATGTGAGCATTTGCCCACTCAAGTCGGTTATGACGACGAACTGCAGTCAGGTCGAGACCCCGATGAGGATGACGAGCATAAAGATGAGCTTCCCTGAGACAGTTCCTGACAGTTTGTGCAGAAATTCTTTGGTTATGCAAACCGATTGTTGCAGCAGCTGTCCGGGTGGCTGGTCTCAGACGATCTTGGAGGTGAAGAAATGGTCTGCGGTTGTGAGGACGATTGGATGTACTGCCAAATTCTCTGAAACGCCTTTGGAGACGGCTTATGGTAGAGAAATGAACATTCAATTCACGGGCAACAGCTCTGGTGGACTTTCCTGCAGTCAGCATGCCAATTGCATGCTCCCTCAAAACTTGCAACACCTGTGGCATTGTGCTGTGTGATGGAACTGCACATTTTCGAGTGGCCTTTTATTGTGGCCAGCCTAAGGCACACCTTTGCAATACTCATGCTGTCTGATCAGCATCTTGATGTGCCACACCTGTGAGGTGGATGGATTATCTCGGAAAAGGAGAAGTGCTCACTAACACAGATTTAGACCGATTTGTGAACAATATTTGAGAGAAATAGGCCTTTTGTGTACATAGAGAAAATCTTAGATCTTTGAGTTCAGCTCATGATAAATGGGGGCAAAAACAAAAGTGTTGCATTTATAATTTTGTTCAGTGTAGTTCAAACAAAGGATATGTTAGACTTTTTTTTTTTACTTCCACCGCTCAATACAATAAGACACATTTAGAACCGTCACCAATCTTCATTTTTGCTGCACTGAATTACAGGTCACACTTTGTTAGTTAGCGGTTAGCTGACGTTTGCTAGCTAGCTACAGTTACACATCAACCAGTGCTTGCAGCTCTTTGAATTCGAGTCAATGAGAGAAGCTTGCAATGCAATGTATGTAGTGTTCCTTATCTGGCAAGGTGACTGTTCATGTCAAACGTCTGAACGGCACTCAGTGCACGTAGCTAACATGGGGTTAATCCAGTCTGTTTGTTTTTATGTTGGTAGGGTTCACACACAATATCTCAATTGGCAGATCTAGTAGCGAACCGATGGCGCAATCTAAAACAGCATTACAGCACTACTTTTGTTGTCCCCATCAAGAATTGCTCTTGAGAAAAAATCTCAACGTAATCTTCAAAAATAAATTTTTTCACTGATCGTATTTGTCCATTGCTAAATGCAAGAATCGGGATTCATAATTTGTCAAACTTTTGAGAGCTTCTGAATAATTACGTAAATAAATTATTTACACACACGCTATTGCCTGATAGTTAGCATATGTTTTATTGATACAACAAGTGAAGCGTGTCAGTATCTTTTGCGCCGCGGTCTTTAGAAAAAGGACAGCATTTTTAGGATTGGTCAATAATTATTCACTATACATTTTTAACAGTTACTACCGGTAGAGGTTTGCCAATATAATTGAAATAAAAAATTTGATTCATAACTAGTAAGCAGCGTGGTGTTTTTGGGAAGCTGCGGATGAAATGTATTGTGACGTCATAATCACATTCTGGAACTCTGAGTGAGTACTGAAATCACGCGCAAAAAAACTCACGCTGGGGGCCGTTGAGGGATATTTGAAACTCACGCGTGAAAAGGTTAACTGAGGTATAACTGTCGGGTTGCTGAAGCACACTTCTGTTCCTCACTCAAAACTTTCCTTTTCAACTTTTTTGGAAAGAAAAGAAAAAGGTGCAGTGGTCTCTTAGTTTTTTCCGGAGCTGTATATCAACATTTCAATTTTAAACGCAAGTTTTAAGGGGAATTAATCTATTTTACAACTTAATTTTGTATGGTTCCTCAGCCTGAATGTAGTACATTGGCCAAGAAAAAACTGTTATTGATCCCTTTTTCTTCATACAGACATTACAAACAACTATAGCCACTGCTAGCTTGAAATCTTGAGAGAAATTAGGGTGTATAAGTAAGAAAATGTTTAGGTAACATCAGCTTTAATTCACATCAAATCTGAATTTATTTAATGTGATTTGTTCATGCTCACATTCTGGTTAATGTAGGCAACTTGATTATTAGCTATTGTGGCTAAAGCGAACAGAAGTATGTAATAGCTATTTAAAGTGAAAGTAGCAAGAATTACACAAAGCTAGAAATGCATCATATTTACTTTAACATACCCCAAGAAAACATAAAAAAATTACAAGGTGTATTTGAATATATTGTAATGCTGTTCTAATGGTTGGTTTTGAGTGTTTCTCCAAATCAGCTCTGACTTCGGCGAACAGTCCTAGAACGAGTTACGGTCAGCATCACGTGGTGGGCAAATTTATAAATATATGTGTATAATAAAAACAGAAAGAACTTGTTCAACCCTGACACTGCATGTCAGTGGGATTGTCTGTACGTAGCCTATGGTGTAGGCAGAAGGAAGACCAAGATAGACCAATGACCTTGTCTGTTACTCCAATGAACAAGTTAGTATACTGAGCCAGTTATTTTCATTCTTTTGGGCAGCCATAACTCTTTTTAAGGTAAGCCAGTATTTCAAAGGTTTACCTGTTCAACTTGAGCTAACATGTCTTCATTTCCTGTTAGTTAGTTAACTAACACTACATTTGCTAATGAACATCTGGTAGCCACCTCTGGAGCGGCTAACAAGCTAGCTACAAGTCAATACTCACTGGTATTCTTTTTCATGAAATTTTCTTGATTATCTTACAACTAATGCAAGTTGTGATTTTCATTTTGGCAACAATGCTATTCAAGTAGGGCTAAGCTCCTGGTGGCTCCAGCCCAATTGTATACAAGTATAGATGTGAGAAATGAATGCGGCTAGAGAAATCACGAGACCCAGTCTGAAAGCACTAGCTAACTTAGCTAGGCTTTAGGCATAGTATTCCTCACCTTGTGAGTAAACAGTTGTAATGATTTTTGGATTTGGGGGTCATAACTTGTATAATTGTAAAGTAAGAAATAATTGTTTAGGTTAAAACACATTTATATTTGTTAACATACAGCACCAACTACATAAATATCTGAATCCATTACCAGTTACCTGGAAATAAATTGGTCCATGACAGTTTATTTTGACAGATTGACTACTTCCGGGGTGGGAACCCAATTAACATAAAGTTGTAAAACAATAATGTTTTCTTTTAATTTCAGTCATAGCCTTATCTTTCCATTAGGGAAGTGTTCAAAAGAAGCTTGTTGGATAAACTTACAATTATATTCTTTCTTTTTCGCAACTCCTTGCTGATGTCCATACTTGAAATCTGTTTTATTTCAGTCTGATTGTGTGGAAGTAACTTGTCGGGAAGGAGACAGGAATCCACGTTTCTACCCCATTAAATGAACAAGAGCAATTGACAGCTTTTTAACGTGTTCAGTGCTTTGCAGGTTAGTAGTAGAAGCTAATGATTTACATGGAAAGTAGACCAAACCTTTACAACTCTGATTTTACAATCTTCATATCTGATTACTGTAGTAAATCCAAAGTTTCTGATAATAAGAAACGTTTTTCTTTTATATGGCAAAGATTTGAGGCTTGATCTGTGTGTCTGTGAAACTGGTCCTACATGGCCTAATCCAACAATGAAAACAAAGTCAATTTTTTTCAGTTTAGTAGAAGTCTGTTTTTTCAGATTGGTAAATCTGCTAAATTTCAGTGCTATTTCAGTTATGTGGCTCCTCATTTCTAGAGTATCTCTCTACCTGATAATATATCTGACTCACTGTTTGATAGCTTTTAGTGGAAGGTAATCAGGATTTCCTTTACCAACAGTGATACCCGGTGGACAAAAGTGTACCTTGAACGTCATCACTAATCTAAAAATAACATACTCCAAAAGAAGTATTAATGAGCTTACTATCATTTCCTGGAACCCAACATGCTTAATGACTTGATGAAAGCAGGCTGTTAAAAGCCGTAATAATGCCTTGTAAATTATTTGCAAAGCCATTGTGAACTACATCTAAAAAAACAAACAATAAGATTGTAACTGGTAGCTTATTTGAAATCTACAGTAGAAAATGAATGGATAACTCTTCAATTAAAAATGATGCCCATAAGAAAGAAGTAAATCATTACAGCTTTTAGACTTTGCATTTTAGTCTTACAACACATACCGCAGACAAGGTAAAAAGTAAATATTACATAACATTTTGATATCATTTTTGGCATGCCAGGCTTCCCTTTTAATGTATTTAGTTAGGTCTGTAGATATAGTGGATTCCATCTACACAGCTTGTGGGTGTAGATGATATTGTAACAAAAATTTCCGAAATTGTCATCTGCAACATTATTTATTTAGATCAGACCTTTTTTGCCACATTTTAATAACACATAATTTAGAAGGAAAAACATGGCCAGATAACATCAACATAAGTCTATCAGTGAGGGTTGTAATTAAGTGTAATGAAAATGTTTGTTAATAATGCTGAATCTGTATACATTTGACTGATTCGAGTGTGCTGCGAGCAGGGCCATCATCAGTAATAGATTTTGTATACATCACAGTCATAAGGCCTACATAACAGTTATAAACATCATATACCAGTTGTTACAAGTTATGTTATTACACAGTTATAACAGCTATAACAACTAACCTAGCACATATAAAACCCATGAACACCATTGCACAACACTAGCCTATTATAACACCCATGAACACCATTGCACAACACTAGCCTATTAGATAACTGGAACAGCACATTGTGTCACCAATAAAGTGTTAAGGAAATTCATTGGTCATTGGTGTCCCTGCAGCCTAAACTGTCCATTTCCAACTGATTCCATAGGTTCCCTAAACCAACCGTCCAATCATGACATGTCTCCAAAACCACATCCAACAAATTCCAATAGAAGAGATCTCTGGATTAATGTGACTAAGAGGCAGTAGTATTATCCTCTACATAATAAATATGAAACATTTTATAAAAATATACACCTAAGGATCAGAGATGTACCAGGGAAAGAGAGAGGGAGTGAGAGAGGGGGAGGGACAAAGAGGGGAAGTGAAACACAGTAAGAGGATTGGGAATAGAGGGAAAGGGAGTCTGTGTCTGCTCTAGGTGTCACTCTCAAAGGTGTGCAGGTAGGTCTTGAGGGAGAGAGTCTGGGTGTAGTTCATGGTGGTTGAGCGGTACAGATCCAGGCCTGTGAGGATCTCCACATCTCTGACCCGCGCTGTGTGCAGATGCAGAAGCTCCTCCACCCACTGCGATGCGTCCTCTGAGCTCTGCAGGACACACCACCCCCATTACAAACAAACAATACGTCATTCTGATATTCTTATGATCGTCAGCACGCTCATTCAGTGTCTTTGCATTCTTTATAGAATTTCAACAGACTACATAGTTTAGAATTTGAAAGAATGGAAATAACAATGAGGTAACCAAAAAAAATCACAGCTGCTTACACATATGGAAAACACAAGGCCTGGTTCTACACAGTGTGAAGTTATGGTATCAGATCACTAACTAGATGACAAGACCATAAACAATAGCAATAATGAAAGACCAATGGTTTCAAACAGTATACAGCATCAAAAGAATGAAAGGTTGATATTGTGAACAAAGCAGTCATAGCAAAATGACTCACTCATTTCAGTACAATGCTTTCAATGTGAAGATATTATATTGAGAAATCCACAGTCGACAAGACTGAAATTGTAACAGGTTGCAATAACAACCATCTACTGCTGACGTACATATCAATCTGAATCCAGTTTTCAGAGCTAATGTGTAGTCAGCACATTCTTAGTAATTCCTGATAAACAGCGCACTGTTGAAAAATAACATGCCTCCTCCTCTAACCATAATGAGTCTAACCAAGCAAAATGTCAAAGGGCACTAGCATAAGCTAAGAGATAACAACATTCCTCCTAGGTTACACTGGCCGATGTAATGACTTGAGATGTACTGTATGTGCGCTTCAAGCTGCCACACATGGGATTTGTCCCCATGTGGAAGAAGATAATTATTAAAACTGAATATGAAGAGAAGTATGCTTCATTGAAATACAATACATTCCTACATACCCTTGTCATATTGCACTGCTGACTTTTTACTTTTGCTTTCGTCCACCACTTTTGAACAGCTGTAAAACATATTTTTTGCCTTAGGGAATATATTTTACAGGTATTCACTCTAGATGGTGACATAATTCCCTAAATAAATAGTGCAATTTTTCTCACACAATAACAAATTGGGTGAACTGTGTAGATAATGTGTAAATTCCTGATCTTTACATTAGCCGTTTCCCATTAAGACAACAAATCCGGGCCAAGTGGAAGAAATCAATAGGCAAATATCACAGCCAATAACACTGGTGGGTAATCGATACTCTGATTTTTCTGCTCATACTTCAGATATATTCTGGCCAATTTCCGATTTTATAAAAATAATCCCAAAAAATAAAATAGAAATATCCAACATGTAGCTTTACCTTTCAACTGCTTTATTTATGTTCTATCCTGGTTTAAATCTCAGTAATCTGAAAGATATCAGTTTGTGTGTGTAGATGGCATATCCTCTGACAAATCTAAGGTATGTTTTGGTGTTCCTCAAGGCTCGGTTTTGGGCCCATTATTGTTCTCACTATATATGCTGCCTCTGGGTGATGTAATCCAGAATCACGTCAATTTTCACTGTTATGCTGATGACACACAGTTATATATTTCGATGAAGCATGGAGAAGCCCCAAAATTAGCTACTTTGGAAGCATGCGTTTCAGATATTAGGAAGTGGATGACCACTTCCTGCTTTTAAACTCAAGAAAAACAGAAATGCTTGTTTTAGGGCCCAAGAAACAAAGAGCTTTTTTGGAAGATCTTACTGTGAACCTCGACGGCTGCATGGTCGTATCCCAAAAAACTGTAAGAAACCTCAGTGTTACCCTTGACCCTGACCTCTACTTTGATGAACATATAAAATATATCTCAAGAGTTGCTTATTTTCATCTTCGAAACATTGCAAAAATAAGAAACTTTCTATCAAAAACTGATTAATTAATACAAGGACCTATATGCTTTACTTGAATCAGGACCTGTATGGGTTACTTGAATCAGGACCTGTATGAGTTAATTGAATCAGGACCTGTATGAGTTACTTGAATCAGGACCTGTATGAGTTAATTGAATCAGGACCTGTATGAGTTACTTGAATCAGGATCTGTATGAGTTACTTGAATCAGGACCTGTATGAGTTACTTGAATCAGGACCTGTATGAGTTAATTGAATCAGGACCTGTATGAGTTACTTGAATCAGGATCTGTATGAGTTACTTGAATCAGGACCTGTATGAGTTACTTGAATCAGGACCTGTATGAGTTACTTCAGCAGAAAGTTCAGGTAACATTGCAACAAATACAGTGGATATAAAAAGTCTACACACCCCTGTTAAAATGCCAGGTTTTGTGATGTAAAAGAATGAGACAAAGAAATTTTCCACTTTTAATGTGACCTTTAATGTGAACAATTCAATTGAAAAACAAACTGAAATCTTCGAGGGGGAAAAATGAAAAATAAAAACCTTACAATAACCTGGTTGCATAAGTGTGCACGCCCTCTTATAACTGGGGATGTGGCTGTGTTCAGAATTAACCAATCACATTCAAACTCATGTTAAAATAGAAGTCATTACACACCTGCCATCATTTAAAGTGACTCTGATTAATCACAAATAAAGTTCAGCTGTTCTAGTAGGATTTTCCTGACATTTTCTTAGTTGCATCTCAGAGCAAAAGCCATGGTCCGCAGAGAACTTCCAAAGCATCAGAGGGATCTCATTGTTGAAAGATATCAGTCAGGAAAAGGGTACAAAAGAATTTCCAAAGCATTAGATATGCCATGGAACACAGTGAAGACAGTCATCATCAAGTGGAGAAAATATGACACAACAGAGACATTCCCAAGAACTGGACGTCCCTCCAAAATTGATGAAAAGACGAGAAGAAAACTGGTCAGGGAAGCTTCCAAGAGGCCTACAGCAACATTAAAGGAACTGCAGGAATTTCTGGCAAGTACTGGCTGTGTGCTACATGTGACAACAATCTCCTGTATTCTTCATATGAATGGGCTATGGGGTAGGTTGGCAAGACGGAAGCCTTTTCTTACAAAGAAAAACATCCCAGCCCGGCTGAAGTTTGCAAAAACAAACATCAAGTCCCCCAAAAGCATGTGGGAAAATGTGTTATGGTCTGATGAAACCAAGGTTGAACTTTATGGCCATAATTCCAAAAGGTATGTTTGGCGCAAAAACAACACTGCACATCACCCAAGAACACCATACCCACAGTGAAACATGGTGGTGGCAGCACCATGCTTTGGGGCTCTTTTTCTTCAGCTGGAACCGGGGCCTTAGTCAGGGTGGAGGGAATTATGAACAGTTCCAAATACCAGGCAATTTTGGCACAAAACCTTCAGGCATCCGTTAGAAAGCTGAAGATGAAGAGGAAATTCACCTTTCAGCACGATGACGACCCAAAGCACACATCCAAATCCACAAAAGCATGGCTTCACCAGAAGAAGATTAATGTTTTGGAATGGCCCAGCCAGAGCCCAGACCTGAATCCAATTGAACATCTGTGGGGTGATCTGAAGAGGGCTGTGCACAGGAGATGTCCTCGCAATCTGACAGATTTGGAGCGCTTTTGCAAAGAAGAGTGGGCAAATAT
>JACXGI010007145.1:0-38656 GCA_016801175.1 Esox masquinongy
ACACAGACACATATGAAATCACTACTGTCTGTGGAGAAGAGGAAACACAGACACATATGAAATCACTACTGTCTGTGGAGAAGAGGAAACACAGACACATATGAAATCACTACTGTCTGTGGAGAAGAGGAAACACAGACACATATGAAATCACTTCTGTCTGTGGAGAAGAGGAAACACAGACACATATGAAATCACTTCTGTCTGTGGAGAAGAGGAAACAGACATATGAAATCACTCCTGTCTGTGGAGAAGAGGAAACAGACACATATGAAATCACTTCTGTCTGTGGAGAAGAGGAAACACAGACAGATACATTTGACCTCTGAAGGGAAGAGTTTTTATTTCATTTAATGAATTATCACATAATCACACAGTCATAGCCATAAGTATTGGCACTCACGCTCGTTCGTAAAATAACTCACGCTATCTTGAGAAATATGTTGAAATTAAATATTTGGTCTCCACAATTCTTTATTTCACTGTATATATTACATAACATTTGTTTTTAATTCAGAGCCTAATACATCTTTTTAATCAGAAAAAAAAGAAATTACTGACACTCCAGACTAAATATTTATTATCACAGCTTTTGGCCAAAATAACGGCAATCAAGCATTTCCTATACCCATGGAGGACCTTCTTGTACCTGTACTGACAGTTTGACCCACTTGTTTGAGCAACAGCTTCAGTTCTCCCAGACTGGAAGTGTGTCTCTCCACATGAGGCTTTAAACTTCTTGTTAACATAATGGTTGGTGGTAACAGGAACATCAAGGTTTCTGAAGATTAGCTTGTAACTATTGTCCATGCTTGGCTAGAATCACTGTGTTTGAATTCCTCAGACAATTCTATGTTTTTCTTCCTTTCTCCATGGTCATTGATATGGGTACACACAGTGACACAAAACAGGAGAATAATTCATGTTCTCTATTGAAACTTGTTGAATAAGGGATTGTCATATTGTAGGTAGTTCATGTCCATTGTAAATGAGAATCACATGCTTGAAATCTTTTCAAAAGTAAACTATTACAATGTTTTGTTTTTATTCAACTGCAAACAAACAAAATCCATTAGTGGACACCAAAAGAGTTGTGAACTTCAACAGTTCTCCAGAAGAAATGGTGCATTATTTTAATAAAGTGCAAGGGTGCCGATACTTTTGGCAATGACTGTAAATGTACAGCTGCAAGACAAGCATGGGCTTATTAATACGCAAGTACAGTCCATTAGTGAGTCCTAGTGCATTAAGCAGTTTCCACCAGCAGAGGGCAGTAGAGAGAGGCCTGTGTCTATTCAGGCTCCTTGTTGGGATAAAAGGCAGCTAGTGTAATGATGGTGTCCGATTACCTTCTGGGCCCGAAAAACTGAGTTCAGATCATTTATTTTCTAATTAAGTAGGTGGACTGATAAAACAGTTCCCAGAACATTTACCTTTTCCTGGTCAGGCACTCCGCCGGTGAAGAGGTACACGCCCTGGGTGAGAGGGTGAGATGGAGGAGAGGGACCCCCATGGATTTCCCCCTCCAAAGCCAGCCTCAGAGCAGCCATGGTATTCCTGCTCCCTGAATACTGTAAACCCTGGACCCACCTGGATGAGACGAAGTGAGGTCATGGTCTGCGCATACTCACACTGATGAGCCAAAACATTATGACCAAATACAGACAAAGCAAATAACATTGATCATCTCCTAACAAGGGCCATCTGGTCTGGGAAGATTAGATGGTAAGCGAACAATAAGTTCTTGTAGTCAACGTGTTGGATGAAGGTGAAATAGACCGGAGTAAAGACCTGAGCGTCTTTGACAAGGGCCAAATTGTTATGGCCAGATGACTGGGTCAGAGCATCTCTGAAACGGGAAGGCTTGTGTGGTGCTCCCGGTCAGCCGGAGTGAGTACCTACTGACAGTGGTCCGAGGAGGGACAAACCACAAACCGGCAACAGGATGTTGGGTGCCCAAGGCTTATTGATGCGCGAGGGCAACAAAGGCTATCCCATCTGAACCGACAGAAGGTCTACTGTGGCACAAGTCACAGAAAATGTTAATGATGGTTAAGAGAGGAATGTGTCACAACACACAATGCTGCGTACGGGGCTGCCTAGCCACAGACCGGTCAGAGTGCCCATGATGACCCCTGTCCACCGTCGAAAGCGCCTAAAAAGGGCACGCAGAGCGTCGGAACTGGACCTTGGAGTAGAGGAAGAAGGTTGCCTGGTCCGATGAGTCCTGTTTTCTTTTACATCATGTGGACGGCTGTGTACGTGTGCACTGTTTACCTGGGGAAGTGATGGCACCAGGATGCATTGTGGGAAGATGACAAGCCGGTGGAGGGAGTGTGATGCTCTGGGCAATGTTCTGCTGGGAAACCCTGGATCTGGGCATTCATGTGGATGTCAGTTGGACATGTGCCACCTACCTAAACATTGCTGCAGACCAGGTACACCCCTTCATGGCAACGGTATTCCCTGATGGCAGTGGCATCTTTCAGCAGGATAATGCGCCCTGCCACACTGAACACATTGTTGGGGAATGGTTTGAGGAACATGATGAAGAGTTCAAGGTGTTGCTCTGGCCTCCAAATTCCCCAGATCTGAATCCGATTGAGCATCTGTGGGATGTGCTGGACCAACAAGTCTGATCCACGGTGGCTCCACCTTGCAATTACAGGACTTGAAGGATCTGCTGCTATTGTCTTGGTAACAGATACCACAGGACACCTTCAGGGGTCTTATAGAGTCCATGCCTCAGTGGGTCAGCACTGTTTTGGCAGCACGTGGAGGACCAACAGCATATTAGGCAGGTGGTGATAATGTTTTGGCTCATCGGCGTGCACACTCACACACTGGCACATTCATGAATTCAAAAAGACACACACCCACTGTGAAAGACTTTTGAATTTCCCCACATAGCATGTAAAGTTTAGAAATAATCTGACTAAGAACGTTTCTCTGATAGCAGAGCACTACTCCTCAGATGAAGTAAAAAAAGGTAGAGGAAGGGAGAGTGGAAATGGAGAGACAGAAAGGTAGAGAGAGGGGTAGAACACAGAGAAAGAGAGGTAGAGAGAGGTGTAGAGAGAGGACTCTTCACATCAGACATCCTTACTCCCAGGCTCTCTCATACACACACACACACACACACACACACACACACACACACACACACACACTTATTGGTTTTACTATCAAATTGGGGGCAGACACAATTTAGTACCATTAAAATAAAATAAGAATCCCTAACCCTAATTCTAAGCCTAATTCTAATCTCTAAACCTAACCCCAAGTCAGATAAAGCATGTAGTCCAAGTGAGGACCAAACAATTGTCCTGATTTGCATGATTTTCCTTGTCCAAGTATTGTAGTAAGGACCTTCCTCACTAACATAGCAAAACACACAAAACCGACTTTTTGGGAATAAAAATGTATTCCCATTCAACATCATTCATGTTATTTACCCTAACCCTGAAATAGCATACATATGAAGATGAACCAAATGTCCTCAGATTTAAAGCTATGCACTGTGAGGACTTGGTTTTCATCACTATAGCAAGACACAAACACACACACTTACAGCCAGGCCTCTTGCAGGTTCTCTGGTGTGGGGGGGGCAAACCGCTCCCTCCAGGTTCTGGCATCTGAGCCGAACCTAAAAGGAGAGGAAGAAAGGTGCAGGTATTATCCCATGCAGTCCATAAAGACCATCAAAGGGAATTGAAAAAAACCTCGAAACAAAGTTCAGTATGGTAACGAAAGAAAGTGGATCTCGAACTTCTACACATTCGATCTGCAGACGTTGCTGTGAGGGAGGACAGGCTATGATGTCATGAAACAGCAACGAGGCAGACTAAATGTGGGCAAGAAACAAAAGAGACTGTTAACAACTTGAAACATTCTAGAGATATGGCCCTCACATGTCAACCTGAATCAAAGCAATGTGGAGGATTGATACTGAAAATGTTGAAAAGAGTGTGGAGAGGGTAAACAACACTCCAATACAAACAAGACACAAACAACCAACCACGCAGACATGCATTTGTCTTTTCTTTCTAGCACTAACACCACTTATACAGTAGTTACTTCATTGAGGACAATGTACTATAACTGGGATGTAGGGTTTGTCTTACCTAGCTACTCTAAAATGAATGCACTCTCTATAAAACTGTATTTTGCTAAATGACTAAAATCTCAATATAAAATGTCAAAGTTATACAGTATATGATTCACTTAAGTAACAAATCATTCTTTTCAGTATTATTCTGTACTATGAATAAATTAAACTCCAATGATTCCCCGTCTTTTTACATCTCAGTGAGAATGAGCAGAGCAATCATTTGATTGAGTTATTTGGCTCCATTATACTGTACATCTCTACTGACGGTCATGCAAATGTCTGCTAAAAGCATTGGTGGGGGGGGTCACCCTCTGGAAGGCAGGTAGTTGTGCTAATGCACAGGGAGGCTTAGAAAGCCAAATTAATTAGATATATTCTCATGCAGAACCTGGTCAAATCACACTCGATCAAAATGGAGATTAGAACAGTGGAGTTTGACTAGAGAGGGATTTGAGGTTTGTTATGTAAACGGCTTGGATTCCCTTTCACTTGATCAATTATCGAAGAATAGAAGGTTATAGGCAGTGCTTGTGATTAGACATATGGGTGCTGAATGGACTATCAAATTGCGGTGTGTGTTTGCGCGTGCGGGTCCTACGCGATTATGTTAAAGCTGTGTTTGTCGGCCAGCTGCTCCTCGAGTAACACCCTGAGGGAGTGCTGAATATGGACAGAGAAGCCAGAGTTCATCACAGATATGTCCGCCATGATCACCACCCTATAGAGAGAAGGGGGAAGGGGAGTATTACTGTAACAGAAAAGAACAGCCCGATAAGCAGTCTTGTGAGTGACAGCAAACCGATGGCTGTTTCTGCTGCAGGAGAATCCCTGTGCTTTACCTCTGTTCACACAGTGACCCCCAGATCTGTCTGCTCCCACTGCTCAGCCACAGCACCCGCCTCTCCAACTCAGCCACCGCAGCCTTCAGCCGCCTCTGTAGGTGACAAGGGGTCGGTCTGGAGTGACAAGAATGGACAAAGGAAACACTTCCTGTGCCACTGAGACAACCGGTGACATCACCTGGTAGCTGTAGAGTGAGGGCACGTCAACGTGAATATTCTTCACTGTCCCGTCATGCCACTCAAACTGCACCATGGCCTTCTGGGTATGACCCAACATAGAGGGAGAAAGTACAGGAGAAATGCATTTACGAACATAATGATTTTGTGACTAACGTGTTTATGTATTTCGCAGCTAACAAAAAGAGACTAGGGTAATGTCTAGCCTGGTGAAACCAGTAAGATCTCATTAAAGCTCTTTCTGTTTAACTTATACTTGGCTCAGTCACGTAAAATTACTTCTTAGGAACAATGCTGACATTATTAAAGCTGTTTTCACAAGACACAGAACTATGACGTATTCTGTAAAACAGTAAATTAAAACAATAAAATAAAGTTTTAAAAAAGTAGCTTGCCACAAATACAGTAATACAGTAATATATGATATGTAAAAATTGCATTAAAAGAACATTACTTTATGTAAAAAGATAGCAAACACATGTTTAGAATCGAAGACGACAAATCAGAAGATTCGTCTTTTAGAAATACAAAATATATGTTCTGAGAAGTCACTAATCATCATCCTCATCAATCATCATCATGAGTATGAAAATTGTAAAGGAAATTATCAAAACACACTGTCCTTCTACGCATCTACACCAATCAATTTCATACAAATCTAAATTAATCTAAAGAATCAAAAATGGAAATCATATCAATTCCATGTATTCAATACATTTTGTAGATTGGTAAACTACATCAAAGCAGAAATCCAATCCCCAACAGAAATGAGGAAAGGAGAATGTACAGTATAGGAATAAAACAGTAAGTACATAGGCCTCAATTCACACCAAATCTGTACTGTGGGAAATTATGATTTAGAAGAACCCCAATGCAACTAAACCTCATTCTCTGCATGTCTGTAATATTATAAAAAAAATCTTTGCACAGATCTTCTCCTATATTGCTCAGGTTTTAGGCCTATTGATACATAGTCCAGAGCGGTAAAATTGGCCACCACTGCCTGGGTTAGGGTTTAGTATTCAGTTATAGTTGCCTTGAATGCATTAAAGCAGAGCCTTAATTATGATTCGGATATCATGAAATTGGGGAAACAAAAACAAAGGAAAAATACAATAGAAAACACTAAACAGTGACTTATTCATTGATTGGATTTAAAGTTTTACAAAAGTATGTCTACAATATCCATCCAAGTGTAACAGCAAGTAATTGTATTTAAAGGTTGTTGTTCTGCTATAGGTGCATTTAACCAATTTAAAAATGAATTGTATTTGACTGAATAAACCCCAAGCACAGTGATCAGTCTAATTCATCAGGCATATATCTCACACACATCCTGAGACAACTATTCCTACTTCAGAGAGAGGAAAAGGATTGAACAGTAGTAAATTAGATTAGATTCAACTTCACTGTCATTGTACAAGTACAGTACAATGAAATGCAGTTAGCATCTAACCAGAAGTGCAAATAGAGGAGGGCAGAAAATTTTGAAAAATTTTGAAAATTGTGAAAAGTGAAACAATTAAGAATAACGTATGTTATAGGTGGGATGTATAAATGTGCAATGAAGGGCAAATAGTACAAATGGCAATTCTTAATGTGCAATGAAGGCAAATTGAAGGTGCAAGGTAGCATGTGCAACTGAAATGCAGGGATAGCAGCAATGAGGTTCCCAAGGTAGACATGTACATGTAACAACTGAAAACGTCCTGATAAAACTGCAAAGCAATGTTAGAGTCCAGTAGTACAAAGAGAGTAGTGCAACAAGGTCCCTGAGAGGCAGTACTAAGCGGTGGGCGGGTGGGTATGGTTGTTGCTGGGTCACAGAGTTCAGCAGGGTTACAATAGCTGGAAAGAAACTGTTCTGAGCCTGCTGGTGCGGGAATGAAGAGACCTGTACACTGCCTGCCTGATGGAAGGAGGGCAAACTGTTTGTAGCATGGATGTGAAGGGTCCCTGATGATGCTGTGCGCCCTATGCAAACACCGCTTGCACTGGAGGTCTATGATGGCTGGGAGCTGGGCACCAGTGATGTCCTGGGCGGTTTTCAGCATCCGTTGCAGGGCCTTCCGGTCAGCCCCAGAGCATCTGCCAAACCACTATGGCGCAGTCAGTCAGAATGCTCTCGATTGTGCAGCGGTAAAAGTTCACAAGGATCTTGGGAGACAGACGGACCTTCTTCAACCACCTCAAAAAGTACAGGCGCTGCTGCGCCTTTTTGACCAGGGTTGAGGTGTTCAGGGTCCAGGAGAGGTCCTCGGAGATGTGGACACCCAGGAGTTTGAAGCTGGACACACGCTCCCCCTCAGTGCCATCAATGAGAACAGGGGCGTGACTGCAGCCTTTAGACTTCCTGTAATCCACAATGAGCTCCTTGGTTTTCTTTGCATTGAGGACCAGGTTGTTGTCAGCAAACCATGCCACCAGACATTTGACCTCCTCCCTGTAGGCTGACACGTCATTGTCACTGATCAGGCCTACCACCGTGGTGTCGTCTGCGAACTTGACGATGATATTGGAGCTGTGTACAGGAACGCAGTCGTAGGTGAAGGGGGAGTAGAGGAGGGGGCTCAGCACACAGCCTTGTGGAACACCAGTGTTCAGGATCAGGGTGTGAAGTTGTCTAACCTGACAGACTGGGATCTGTTGGTTAGGATGTCCAAAGTCCAGTTGCAGAGAGGGGGGCTGATCCCTAGGTCATTGAGTTTGTTGACCAGCCTAGAGGGTATGACCATATTGAATGCTGAGCTAAAGTCTATGAACAGCATTCTCACATAGGTGTTGGTTTTGTCCAGGTGGGTCACGGCAGAGTGTAAAGCTGTGGGGATGGCATCCTTTGCAGACCTGTTCGATCGCTAGGCAAACTGGTAGGGATCCAGTGTTGGGGGGTGGCAGGACTTGAGGTGGGCCAGGACCAGTCTTTCGAAGCACTTCATGATCGTGGGGATGAGTGCCAAAGGTCGGAAGTCATTCAGGGATGACGCATTCGACTGCTTTGGCAAGCATACTGTTAACTGAGAATGACTGAAGCAATTCATCTACATGCTTTTTTTCTAATTCCTTCCCTTCCCAGACATTATGATAGATTACTGAGCAAGGAACAGTAATTAATAAAGTAGTATTGATTAACTGTTGGAAGTTAAATACAGCCAGTTTAATATGGTTTGGTCAAGGACTACATTACAACTGAATGGGATATAAAAAGACAATGAGAACAAAAAGAAAAGGGGACATGTAGAAGAGAGGAATTGACAAACCTTATTGTCTGGGACTGGCCACAAGTATAGAGGAGACAGCAGAAAAGGAGAGCACCGACAGAGAGGTACCTCATAAACAGTTTAGGTCAGTTCATTAGACTGATAGACAGTGGTAAATCATAAACTGTATAGGTCAGTTTATTAGACCGATACACAGTGGTAAATCATGAACTATTGACATCAGTTCATATGACTGATAGAGAGTGGTACCTCATGAACTGTTGAGGACACTGTTTTGTTCAGGATAGGTACAAAACCCTCCAGTAGGGAATAGGCATTTGGAGATAGAACCTGGTACAGCCCCAGTCTCTTAGCTACAGACAGAGGGAGAGGTCCAGTTAATACAGCATACATGGAAGTTTAAGCCAGAGGCTTCAATTCACTTTTAATATGAATCTATTATTGTAATGGCCAAAGGCTTTTGGAATCTAGACTCTTATCATTGTTTTGGAGACCTGATTCTAGATCTGGGATTATGGTTAATTTGTACCTTTCAATCCATGCTTACTAAGCCAATCATCTGAGGAGACGGTCAGGACCCCCGAGGGCTTGATAGTCAGAGGGGCTTTATGAACGGGTGGTGGTGTGGGGAACGAGGGAGATCTTGACAGGCTGTCCAACTCCGTTGACTCCTAGGGGAGTACAAGTGTAAAGACTCAGTGTCTCTGTAAGATGACAAACATGAGAATGCAGTAATAAAGTACTCGTGTTATACTTTCAACCATGATTTTATGGTGAAGAAAACACACACACAACATGTTGTCCCACCACAGTGACAGCCACGCCCCTCAGTCGTCCCTGACGCAGGGCTACAGTGTCCCCAAGCAGCTCCCTTGCTGCTTTGATCTCCGCCCACAGCTGTTCCACATCGGTACTGCTGTCAACTTCACCCTGATACACACCCAGACAACATAAGACCAAACCAGACCTCGCTTTTAGTCTTAACGGAAGGCTGGACATTCCTAAATGACCCTTTAACTCTAACCTGTTTTGGTGCACCTGTTTCTAATTTTCGTAATTTTAAGAGTTGGTAAAGGTAGGGGTGTACTTACTTCTTCAGTAAAGGGAAATTGCATTTCTGTCAACGCCAATGTTTAAATTGGGAAACCATTATCAATAAATGTGGTTGGAATTTAGCTCAAATATCCATGTGTCCAAAAATAACCAAAAAAAAATGTCTTCATAAGTAGAACATGTAAACGCATCAAAATCTGACGCAGACATCCTGTTTACCAGTGAAGCTGAGAAGATATGGTAGCGTCCCTGTGTAACTTTAGCCAGTCTCTTTACAGTTCCCTGTGGGAGGTAGAGACACAGTTTGTCCTGGAGAAAACTTAACACAAATTCAGAAGATTTGTCCCTTTGTGTATTTTATAAGCACATGGCTGTTGGTGACCTGAATGTCCATCAGTGTACTCACAATGGTCAGAGGACTGTTGCTACAGTAGGACACCACATGGACCAGCAATGCCCTTCCCAGCATGCTTTGCTCGACGTAACCAAAGAGGGCATCGGATGTCTCGTCAGGGCTAGAGGACAAGACAAGGGTTAACACCATCTGTAAGAATAATCATTCTCTTATTAGTCTCTTCATAATGACATCTTCATAACCCTGCACCCTGATTGGTTCCTTCGTAATAATGCAAAATAGAATCCAGTGTGTAGATATTGTTACGTTGACATTACATTAGCTATTTGTACGACCCTCTTATCGACTTAAGTATCGACAGTGAACTTCCATATTAGTTAGTGACACTTCTGGTGTGTCTGTGTGTGTGGTGGGGGGCTATATACACCAGCACTTTGGATTTGAAATGATACAATGACTATGGCGCTAAGGGCCACTGTACATAATGTTAACCTGTGCAAATATTTTGGTGCCCTAAAAAAAAGGAAGTACAAAACATTCAGTCATTTCTAAATGGCCAATCGGATGTAGAAGAAAATACCCCCAATTGGCGCTGACGGTCTGCAGCCCCATAAACATCCACCCCATAAAAATTAACCCCATAAACATTAACCCCATAAACATCAACCCCATAAACATCAACCCAATAAACAGAAACCCCATAAACATTAAACCCATAAACATCAACCCCATAAACATCAACCCCACAAACATTGTGTCATTTTAAATCCAAATTGCTTGAATACAGAGTCCAAAAAAAGCATGTGTCAATGACCAAATGCTAGTTAATTGAATAGTCCTATACACATGTATTGATCGTTGTTATGGAGGAGGAAGGGGATGAATGAGCCAACTCAGGATGATTAGGTGGCCATGATGACATAAGGGCTAGATTGGATTTAGCTAGGACAACAGGGTTACCCTGGTCTTCTTTACTGACCACAGACAGTCAGTACAACCATTCAGCTTCCCATCCAAAAGACAAGTTATCATTACCAGTATTATTACTAAAAGTGTTATTAGTCATTATCAGTCCCACTACAACACAGTCGATTCACCTGGAGCCCATGACGATGACCAGTGAGTCAAGCTCATTGTAGCCCAGGTCAAGGCCTTTCTTTAGGGCCTGAAGGAGATTACAGCCCCCAGTGGGTCTGAGCTCACCCACCCAGCTACAAACCTCCTGAAGTCTAGAGAGAAAACAAACAGGTCAGGCCATAAAACACATCCTCTATTGAAGCAGACAGCCTACACAGATGCACTGACAATGAGTCAGGCTATCCAAACTCTAATTCAAGTTCATGTTCAATTACACCCACACAGCAGTAAATACAAATGGTTTCCCATAGGTCCATCTGAAAAAACATTTAGTCAATGAAATGAAATGAGAGCAAGACATGCTAACAAGTCAACAGTAAACATATTGGTCCTGTGCATCTCAGTTGGTAGAGTATGGCACTTGAAATGTCAGGGTTTGATTCCCACAGGGGGGCTGTAGTGTAAAACAAACAAAAAAATACATAGAACCCCTTGATATCATCTACATTCATTTACCCATAAATCATAGCCAACACCGTACATTCTATGGTACTGTTAAATCAACCGTATCTCCTGATACCTGTGTTATTTCAGTAAACTAAAATATGCTGCCGTAACTGAAAACACCATCGTCCATATTGAAGTTTCAACCAACTAATATATATGAATGTTAATAATTGATTGCCCAAGAATTCACCCCCTCCAGTCAAGATTTGAACATAATTATCCTTCATGTTTCACTTTCACATTATGGACATTTGTGTGCCAGTGGCAAAAACTCCTGATTATGTCCATTTTGATTTCATGTTGTAATACAATAGAATACGGAGTCCAATGGGGATGAATATGTCTGAGAGCAACTGTATGTGTGTGTTTATGTGTATGTGTAACCTATGGAGAGATTACAAACCCGTATTGGTGTACCTGGAAAAGGTATTGCCAATTTTAGACCAAAGCTATCTGAAAAATATCTGTTTGGATCTGTATATGGTCTGGTCTAGTACCCCAATAAGTTTATGCATTAATTTTTCCAAGGGCTCTGTTTTGGGACCACATTTCTTTTTACTATAGTATATGCTGCCTCTCCAAACTCCAATATTGCCCATCCTTGACGCCTGTGTTTCAAACATAAGGAAGTGAATGACAGAATTTTTTTTACTTTAAAATCAGAAAAAAATACATGCTTCTGCTGTCACTGTCCACATGGTGGTCCTTGTGCAAAGTCCACCAGGTTGTGATTTGGATTCTGCCTAAAGACACTGGACACAGCGTCACCTATTCCTGCCTGTATTTAATAACCCACTGGTCATCTGAAAGTGGAAATGTCCAGAACAGAAATGTAAACGGCCACCCCTCAAATTCCGGCTCCTCTGGGATTCTTCCAAGTTTCAAATCCAACTGAGATTCACTACTAAAGGCTGAAATAATTTTTCAGGGCACACACACGCACACACACACACACACACACACACACACACACACACACACTTATTGGTTTTACTATCAAATTGGGGGCAGACACCATTTAGTACCATTAAAATAAAATAAGAATCCCTAACCCTAATTCTAAGCCTAATTCTAATCTCTAAACCTAACCCCACACACACACACACACACACACACACACACACACACACAGACACATACATACTGGTTTAAAGAACTAGTCCTAAGAAAGTATTTAAATGGTGTGTGTCTGTGTGTGTGTGCCCTGAAAAATTATTTCAGCCTTTAGTAGTGAAATATGATATATGAATATGTGAATATGATAGAATAAACCTTTAAACCACAGTTCTATTTAAAACATTTGTGCCATGATCCTTGTAAAACCTTTCATTTGGTGACCTCTCACCTGAAGCGGCTGACGTCTCTGGGGCCATCCCATAGGCTGCTGGTCTCAGTCCCCCAGGACATCAGGTACAGCTGACGTTTGCAGCTGAGCTGCTCCTCTACGAGAGACTGACACACACAACCACACACTTTTATTTGCCACGTGGTTCGTTCACGCCACGTGGTTCGTTATCAACAGTAAACAATAACAGCAAAATGCTTATTATAGACCATTTTCCATGCTGATAATAAATTATACAAATAACAATAATCAGAGGTAAAATCTTACAAATGGGCAGTATTTAATGTGGGTGCAGATAGCCTAGTGTCCAAGGTAAGTGGGTCACTAAACAAAAGGTCACTGGTTCAAATTCCAGAGATGACAAGTTAAACAAAGCACATACAGCAATGTATAAAACACCCTCTGGAATGCTGTCTTTTTGGCTCCTTTTGGCTGAAATAATAGCCATTTCTTTTAACTGTCCATTGGTCTCTTACATCGACTGGGAGGGCTTTTTTGCCCACTCACTGTAACAGTACTGCTTCAACAGTGTTATGTTTGAGCGTTTTGTGTGGTTGAAATTTACCTCAAATATCTATGTATCTAAATATATACAAAAATTACCACTTTCCAGGGGTGTACTTACTTTTTCAGATAACTGTATATGTTCCTGTGCCATTAAGCTAGTCCCTTAACCCTAATTGCTCATGTAAGTCGCTAGAGATATTTATTTTATTTTATTTTACCACGGGGGACACATTGAGACTTGGGCTGTCACGATATCAGATTTTCACAACACGATTATCGTGGCCAAAATAATTCATGGTAACAATATTATCGCGGTGTCTATAGAAAATTTGAAGAAAGAAAAATCCTATCAGTCAAACTCATTTTCAACTTTATTTAATGTGTTTTTTTCTCTCTCTTTTTCGGCATATGAATTACACTCAAAATACGAGTGTATGGAGGTGGAGAGAGTCTGTAACCATAACTGTACAAATAAATTTAAAAAAGCGTACAAAAAGAACAATTACACTTAATGGATAGTGAAAAGGCAACCAGATGAACTGATAACCGAAAGATCCACAAGAGGAGGTTTTGAAAAAATATAAAACATTTTCGCTTAGTGAATCAGCTATGAAAAGCCGTTAATTCAAAAGCTAGTGTATAGGTCCAGACTCGTAGTTTATGCACATGCATCGTTACTCCATGAATAAGTCATGGAAGAACCGAGCGGAGTTTTGGGAAAAATACAACGTCCTTTTTTCCATGTGAATAGGCTACAAAAACGCTGCGTCTTTGTGGATCTCTCCCGGGGGTTCTAGTGGGGCTAACGAGTAGATTTCAACACCAGTGCATAGGTCCAGTCTCCTTGTTTAAGCACATCCATCGTTTGTCTATAAGTGACATCAATATGGTATTGAAAAACCAAGAGGGATTTTTGGAAAAATACAACTACAGTTTTGCCTAGTGAATATGATATTATCACGTGTATATTATTAACAAGATATCAATATTTCATTTTTTTTAAATATCACAGTTATCGTCAATACCGGTATATCACGACACCCCTAGTTGAGACCTGAGTCTTATTCACAAGTGTGCACTGGGAACACAACCAAACATATGGCACATAAATATAAATAAATATAAAACATGCAAAAATACACAGACATACAGTTAGTTAAAACATACACATTCAAGAGTGTCTGCTAAATAAATTAATGTAATGTGCATGTAGTTAAAACTAAAATGAAAGTGCATTCACTCAAACAAACAAACACACACGTAATGCTTGTTCAGAGATAACAGCCATAGCAAACATGTTGGCAGCACATTTTAATGATGAAGTTAACGATGAAACCAAGGGTTTAAATGTATATCTGTCTTACCAGGAGGTTCCTCTGTAAATCTGGCAGTCTCTCCTTGGTGCAGTTACCATCTGAAGTGTCAACCATGAGTCCCACTCTGGACCCCATCACCAGCCCAAACACCTGACACACACTGTACAGTTACAGTCTAGTCTCACTGGACCCCTTCACCAGCCCAAACACCTGACACACACTGTACAGTTACAGTCTAGTCACCCTGGACATTAACGTTTAGTTCAAAAGTCAAATACAGGCTTTATATTTGCTCTGTTCCCCAGACACATATGTGTGTCTGTGTGCAATGTTAAGGTGTCTTCTTGGCATTTCCCAACATCCCTGGAGACACCATAAAAGATGGGGATAATCAATACAGCAGTACTCACTACTATATACAGCTCCGGAAAAAATTAAGAGACCACTGCTTTTTCTTTCCTTTCCAAAAAAGTTGAAAAGGAAAGTTTTGAGTGAGGAACAGAAGCGTTCAATATGCAGTGGTCTCTTAATTTAAACCCTTCTGTTCCTCACTCAAAACCTTCCTTTTTGACTTTTTTGGAAAGGAAAGAAAAAGGTGCAGTGGTCTCTTAATTTTTTTCCAGAGCTGTACGATGATGATCTACTATGCAATACCTTCATACTTCCTTGGTTCAGCCATCTTATTCTGCCATGGTACAGCTCAATGGCCCTGCAGTCCAAAGAACACATCCATTTTCAGGGGCTGTTGCGGTCACAGAGTGAGAGAGAAAGAGCGTGTGTGTGTTTTGTGTGAGTGTGTGTCTGCATGCTAAAAGAGGCGTACTCACTGGTACAACTTGAAGTCAAAGTGAGTAAGTGCTGCAGCAGAGATCTCCAGCTGTCTGTTGAGTCCTCCGTCCTCCCCAGCCTTGCTGCCACCAACATAGAGAGGTCAGGAACAGGAGAAAAGGACAACTTCTGTAAGGTCATATTTGGCTTTTCAGGCAGCCTTGTGGAATATAAATCAGACTAGAAGGGATTTCATAGAGGCTGATGGGGCATTGTAACATGGACTAAGCTATGGCATGAGGGTTTGGGCCTGTGACTCCATTTGGATAGCAAATGTTTTTGCAACCCCCACCATTAAAACAAAAGAGATGTAATCAACAATCATGTTCATTTGATAAAATTCATTTTGGACTCATTTCTTGTGTTTCAATTGGAAGGATGTATGATTTCGACTGTATAAGTGTTGGGAACCAGAAAACATCATGGAAGATCATTTGGCAATAATTGGTGTCCTGTATGATCGTCTGTGTAGAAACGATACTCATAGATTAGGTTATTCCCCCCAGTCTGATTGATTGCTTGGTCCTGTTAACTCAGTTCTAAGGGGACTAATACAGTATAATGCACAGTTAGGTCCGGAAAAAATTGGACACTGACACAAGTTTTGTTATTTTGTCTGTTTACCAAAATATATTCAAGTTACAGTTAAATAATGAATATGGGCTTAAAGTGCAGTCTTTCAGCTTTAATTTGAGGGTATTCACATCCATATTGGAGGAAGTACCAGAATGATGGGAAGAAAAATGTATGGAGAAGGCTTGGAACAGATCATGATCCGAAGCATACCACATCAGCTGTAAAACACGGTGGAGGCAGTGTGATGGCATGGACATGCATGGCATCCAATGCTTCCAACTGCACTGGGTCACTAGTGTTTATTGATGATGTGACAGAAGACAGAAGCAGCCGGATGAATTCTGAAGTGTATAGGGATATATTGTCTGCTCAGATTCAGCCAAATTCGGCAAAGTTGATTGGACGGCGCTTTACTTTACAAATGGACAATGACCTAAAATATAATGCCAAAGCAACCCAGGAGTTTTTTTAAGGCAAAGAAGTGGAATATTCTGCAATGGCCGAGTCAATCACCTGATCTGAACCCAATCGAGCATGCATTTCACTTGCTGCAGACAAAACTTAAGGCAGAAAGACCCACGAACAAACAACAACTGAAGACAGCTGCAGTAATGGCCTGGCAAAGCATCACAAAGGAGGAAACCCAACGTTTGGTGATGTCCATGCATTCCAGACTTCAAGCAGTCATTGCCTGCAAAGGATCCTCGACAAAGTATTAAAAATGAACATTTTATTTATGATTGTGTTCATTTGTCCAATTACACTTGAGCCCCTGAAAAAAGGGGACTGTGTATGAAAATGGCTGCAATTCCTAAACGTTTCATATGATATTTTTGTTCAACCCCTTGAATTAAAGCTGAACGTCTGCACTTCAATTGCATCTTGGTTGTTTCATTTCAAATCCATTGTGGTGGCGTACAGAGCCAAAATGATGAAAATTGTGTCAGTGTCCAAATATTTCCGTACCTAACTGTATGTGTTCCTGAGAGTCTTTTCTTTCAGTAACTGGTTGATAAGATGTGGCCAAAACCATTAAAAAAATTTGGAATCATATTTGTAGGAGGAAAACTGTATTTCAACCGCATTTAGTGGCTACCGTCAAATACTAGCTTAAGCTTCGTTCTGTAAACCAATTTATTTTTTCCAAGTTTCTCTTGCGAACCCATTTTCATGTCAGGCAACAGGTTCTGGGCATGTATTCACAAAGTATCAAAGCATTTCGGCTCTTTTAGAATATGGGCCCAGTAGAGCGGGCCCCTGTTTTACACACTTACCGGATTCTGGTAGTCCCATGTGAGAGGAGTCCTGAAAGGGAAAGGCCAGAGCTCTGTAGACTGTGGGTCATGAGCCAGTCAGAGGAGCTCTTTCTATCTGTAGTCTGGTCCTGTGTCCTCTGGGGACTCTGAGTTACAGAAGATACAGAACTCTGAGGTTCATTCCTACACACTGAAAAAGGCAGTACTCGTGGTCCTGTACTACATCATGAAAGTAAACCTCAGGACTATTAGTTACCAGTTCACTACTTTCTGTGTAACCACCAGACAGAGAAACATCTTCCCAGGAAGGGCAGACATCTGTGGGGGAACTCCCGGACACATCCATTTCACACCTGTTCACCAGTGAAAAAAACAGCAACACCATAAAATACCCTGTGCAAAACATTTGGAGTGTGCATGGTCCATCATTTGAATAAGGCTGTGGGATTATTATAATGATGGCAGAGGTATCACTTCTGATGTAACTACATACAACTTTAGGCCCTCTTGATTTCTTAAAAAAGGGCCCCACTAGGGGCCATCTGTGGCCTGCAGGCCTTACAATGAAGAAAACTGATAGAGGATACAGGACTGAGGGAGACTGTAGACTTTATGGCAGAGGAAGGTGAAATATAACATCCCATAGAGCAGGGGTGGGCAATATTTTTAACTGGGGGGCCACACTGAAAATGCCAGAGTGCATCGTGGGCCATATTTATTTTCCATGCAAACACCGTTTTCATAATGAAACTTAATTTACTTTAACAATGTTTTTTTTATTATTATTGTCTGTTAACAACTGTTATTATGACAGGCAAAGGCCTAAAAAATCCCTTTTTAGGGTTATTACTCAACAGAAATGTTGCAACACATATTTGCCTTTAAACTTAACTTTCAACTCAACAGAGTAAGTTTATTATATAAGGTATAGTGTATAGCAGTTATATAGGTATAATAGTTATTAAGGCAGCCATAAGTATATGAAATCACTTCTGAAGATTTTCACTCAAAGCAAATGTTGGTATAATTGCCGTCGTCTAACTTCATACAGTATATTTTTTGTACTACGTGCTTTTAACGACAGCTATTCCAGCAGCCTAGACCCAAGAAATCAACTTTTAGGGCTACTCACTCAATATGAACAGGAGAGCCTCGTATGGACGTTGACAAGTGAGGTGAAGTCAGGAGTCATTTCTGTTGAAGCAGTGTGAAGCAGCAGTGTACTGCTGCAAGATATTCATCAGTGAGGCTGCATCTGCGCTTGGACTTGTTGAATTAAGCATCGGGTGACAGTTTTTGTGTTTCTCCGCATGCTCGCTCTGGAAGTGCCTCTGCAAATTGTACTCTTTAAAAACTGCGACGTTAGCTTAACATATTAAGCAAGTTGCTTTACCTGTAACATCTACAAATAAATATTTTCCCGTCAATTCTTTTTTAAATACCCTGCTTTCGTTATCAACTTTTCTTAGGCTCATTTCCAGAGATCGCTAGCCATCAATTGCGTATAGTACATACAAATGATAACTTCCGCGCTTGGATTGTGGTGCTGGTCCCTACGTATCATAGCAACGCAAATACCTTGTTTCAACTTTAAGGTATTTTAAACAGACAGTATGATACTGCTGTACTTATTACTGGGAGTGCCACGGGACTTTTAATTTGAAAATGAGTAAATATGCAGCAGTAAAAAAACTAACGTAATCTGCGGACCTCGTCAGGTATTTTTTATTTTGTATTATTTTAAAAGGTTTGGATGTATCGCGGGCCGGATAGAATTACTCAACGGGGGCCTTATCTTGCCCAGGTCTGTCAATAGAGTCACACTCCACAAATGCATGCTGAAAAAAGTAGTTCTTATTTAAATATGTCGCCATATACCCACTGATGTAGCCTATTACATCCACCCCTGTGGATCCATTCACCTTTGCTTTTTTAACCACGTTGCCACTTACCAGTGGGCTTGTCCCCTTATTTCAAGAAAACAAAGTAGGGTTTTGAAAAAATCCGATTCAATTAGATTATTATCTGAATTGGATCCAGCAGAATTTCAGAGTCGTGTCATTTGTAATTGCGGACAATTTACCAGAGCGTTGTACCTTGGCTTGCAGTGATCAAGAATATGTTGACCTTCTGAGCGACTTCTACTCATGACAAGATGGCGCAAATACGTGTGTGAGACAGGTTCAGTATCCCAGTTCATGCAATTGTCAGTTTTTCCAAGTGTTCATAAACCGCTTCGTTGAGTGTCGACGGAGGAAGCAGAAACCGTCGGTACGCGCCTCTTCAATGTTTCTAATCTCCAAGGTGATTGTAGACATTTCGTATTTGTGCGCGAGAGGGCGCATGTTTGAGAGAAGGCGATAAGCTTGTAGAAGACGCCTGCTGATGATGGCGTAGATGTGCGATTGGAGTTATCGCAAGCTCCCCTTGGGAATTTATTTGTAGGCCTACTCGGAATGACAAGTCAGAAACTCAGAGAGAAATACCTGGGTTCGAAATCAAATGGGGAGTCGTTATTTACTATCACCTTTACATGGAGGACTTATTTACGCCTTCACAACTGATAAATCGACTACCACTATTAGAAATTCTGCATTAGGTTGAGAGCTGGCCGTCTATCCTGATGCTACAGTACATTTATTACCAAATGGGAGACAGGCATTTAGGAGTTATACATGTTGGATGAAAACACTGTTTGAGACGGTTTGAGATACACTCAATTAACTGATGGCCATTTAGCAGTATCAATCAACATAAAACTATAAGAAAGCTAACAGCTACCAAGCTTGTAAACGAATCAGTGTTCAAAATCCATTATAATAACTTGCTTTTTATGTTTTCTAGTTGCATTTTACTGCCAAAAATATAAACGCAGTTTAAAATAAATGTGTTATTATAAGTGACATTTGTGGCTCCCTTAGGGGAAAGACTGGGCTTATGGGTGATCATCGTGTTTAGTAGCACTAGTAATTACCAATTGGAGGGCCATTCAAAATCTAATAACATTTTCCCAGTCATGAGAAAATAAATAATGACAGAGGGATCGTGTTTATAGCCTATATGTCTCTGTAATGTATCGACTGTGAGAGCATGGGCAGCGCAATAAGGATATGTCCGTTTTGAAGTAATACATGTTGCATATTCTTAAATCACTTTTTCTAGTTAGCCCAAAAACTTGTGGCATATTGTAATCCTAGATGCTTTTTGGGTAGTAAAGGGATTGTGTGCTCATAAATATAACTGATGGTCGATCGTGTAAATGCATCCTATGGTGGTAGCCTGCATCAAATTCGGCATTTAGGCAGTTTGTTGATCTGAATGAGATTGACCACGTCATGACTATGATAACACACCAAATGCATTTCATACATCCTTTTAGAATTATTCTAATTGTTTTGTAATTCAAGTAATCAAAAAGTTGCGGCAAGTTATCATTTTGAATAGGTAGCTAATAACTGTGACTTAATTCATTTATAAATCAGGCCTACCCACACATCTCTGCTGCCCATTTTATTTTTATGCTAAGCAAGCTAGCAAAATTGACAGCTTCCAAGAGTATTAAACCCCTTTCGACTTTTCGACATATTATTGTTAAATATCGTAAAATCAAAATGGATTCAAAAACAATGAGTGTATGCCACTGATCAAGACAAAAAAGTCAATAATGTCAAACTGAAAAAAACAATTATAAATATAAAAAAGAAAATAATTAATTGCATATCTATTACCCCCTTTGATATTACAGACCTGAATGGGCTATGGTGCAACCAATTGTCTTTTAGAAGTCAAGTAAGTCTTCAGACATTAAAACTGTCTCAAATTTAAATTGTCTATAGATGTCACCTGAAAGAGAAGGGGATATCCTAACAACAATCCCCTTACCATCAGGCTCTTCAGCTTTACCACAGCATGTTCTCCATCCAGGGGGCTGTAGTTCCTCAACTGTGTGTCTGGAAGGTGTTCAGCCACTATGGGTGTTGAGAAATGAAGAGAGCGGTTTGCTGTGGACAATTCTTGAAAAAAAAAGATTTGATAGTCCTATTTCTACAGTGTTTGCTATGCATTGTCCTATGTGAACATAGGTTACATGTTTCTGGCAAATTCTCTACAGTAACCTCTCCTCCCTGCTGCTTAAAGAACCAGAGTGGCCATTACAGACTAGCTGGTATTATCAGAGTTGGAAGGTCATCAAATGAACAGATGGGAAACTTGTTTCCATGTAAATGCACTTGGCAGCACAATGACAAAACAATCTATCAAAGTCAACCAACGTGAAAGCCTTAATCCCATTATACCTATACCCAATTAGTAGAACACCCCCACCCACATTATAGCATTTCAGTTGTAACCTTCCTAATATATTTTTCCATATGAAATACTAATTGCAGTGAGATTGTGTTCCGACACTGTCTGCCCACGTAACATATGAACCTATAGATCAGCACCTGTCAGTGTGATTACTAAAGAGACTCTTGGGCATCTATAGAATGTGTAACACTGATGCAGACTATAAATAATATTAAACAAATCCAGTTAAAATGAGTGACTAGGTCTCTGCTGCAATGAATATGCATGTATCAATGCATTTCTCTTTATCATAAATAAAGCTAACTCTATCTAGCTATAACATATCATGTTGTGTTTATGAGAAAGCTATACAGGAATTAAAAGATTCAGCTACTTTCAGTTGATTTATTTAACTAAATTTGCCCAATAACTTACATTTGTTGAAAAGGGCTTCCAAAAATATAACAAAATAAATCAACAGATTAAGAAAAATAATTTTGAAAGAAAATGGAAATCCATATTGTGCCTAGTGAAAATGTACACATCCCTTGCACAGTTTACACATTTTGCTGCTTTCAAATTTAATCAGAGAAGGGATTACATAGGATTTTTTGTCCCATTGATATACACAACCAGCTCAACATTTTCAAAGAAAATAACATTTCTGTCAATTAATGAAAAACAAAAATAGAATGTCTTTCAATAACAAAAAACTGTCTTGACAGTGTGTCTTCACACCCCCGAGTTAATACTTGGTTAGGGCATATTTGGCAGCAATTAAAGCTGACAAACATGTTGAATCCAACTCTACAATTTCTGCACAGCTCTTTAGGCAACGCATATTGATTGTTTGTTTCAGAATTGCTCCAGGTCAGTAAATCTGTTTAGTAAATATTAATGGATAGAATTATCTGAACTTTCCAGGATTTTAAAGCAGATTTGTTCTACTTTTTAAGGAAGTCTGAGACTGTGCGTAGAAGGGGTGTGTAGACTTATACTACAGGCACTTTAAACATATAGCCTGTAATATTTCACAGACTACACCACACAATCTATATACATAGGTCATTATTAAAATAACTTCCTGGCCTTTCCTCAGAGAAATGCCAAATAATATACAAAAAAATTGTATCCTTCCAATAACCAATGAATCAATAAATTGACTAATTAATCAATACATTACTAAATTAGTCAGTTAATAATCAATTAGGCAAACGATAGACCTTAAGGGTGTTTCATCATTAAAGACTTCTCAGTTTTGATGGGGGGGGTATGACTCAATGAAAGATGTCCAGAAGATATGGCTCTATTAAGCATTTAATTAAAAAAAATTATCCCTTATCAAAGCATTTAGCTATACAAATCATACAGTTCATACCAGATCCATAACTTTTTTTTGTGATTCGGTAACTCAACTTTGGCTCCTACTTAAAGTGTAACACCATGTGGAAAAAGGTTGGCTATAGATACGTTACTGTGAAAAAGGACACATGATTATGAACAGGGATGGGCAGTGTTTATGATACATGTATTTCAAATATGTATTTGAAATACAAAATAGCATTTTGTAATTTGTATTTGATAGAGTTGATGAAAACAGCTTCATATTTTGTATCAAAATACTTTAGTGTTTTGTATTTTGTGGATTAAAAATACTGTAAAATACTTGGTGAGAAGTCTACATGATGAAATCATAAAATGCTACCTCTGATTGGTGCCTACTCAGTAATTTACCCAGACTTGTTGAGATCAGAACAGAAAATTAATCTATAACCGAAGAAGAAGATCAAGGTGAGAAGCGTGTAGGTTGCCAGCTTTCCATTGATTTTTAGCATAAATTGCTACAATTTTTACAGTTCATGTGAAGTTTTGGTGTTTGTTTGAGTAACCTAGGCTAAATCGTTTACCAATTTACATAATGTTCTAGCTAACTATTTGACCCGAGTTGCAGCCCTCACAGTTAACATTAGCTTGCTACTTTCAGCCTATGTGATCGTAGGTTGTGCACAAAGATACGAGAGAGGGTAAGAGATTGTACCCTAATTGAAGTAGCTGTTTAGAAGGATAATGATTTTGCATACCATAGCATGAATGACAGCCTGACATAGTTTATTATTATATTTATGATTAACAACCAAATGATGAATTACTTAGAAACTAGTTGCTATGAATAAAGGTGCCATCAGGTGTCTTCTTATGAATGACTTGTTTGTCATTGAGTCAGTTTTGCTGATGCAAAGTATGCCCTTCATTACCAAACATCATGTAACTAAATTAGGATACAATTATGAGTCATTAGCAAACTGTTAGTTAAACATTAATCTGTTGGTTACTTTAAAACTAACCTTCATCTGGGTGATCACAGGGATATGAATATTTGATCTGTTAACTGGTTGCATATGTCAGATTTATGGCATGACTCGTTAGGCAGAGAAAAGCTGTTGCTATCAAACATTGTCTAGTTAATCAACTGAGTCAGTGTACTGGTGAAGGGATAGACCAAATAGGCCGATAGATGGTTTGTGAAGTGATTTCATGCTCCCTTGTAAAATTATTTTTAATATTTTTAAAATACAATTGTTTATTTTGATACATGGTATGGCTGCTGTATTTTGTAGTTTATTTTGACTCACTTAAAATTAAGGTATTTGGTATCTTATTTTAAAATATATTATGATGTATCTTTGCCCATCTCTGATTATGACGTTTTAATGTTGTCACTTCAGGACAATCTAATTGCAGGATTTCACTTTGATTACATTCTGCGCTCTCATTTAATCAAGTCCAAATAACTGAGCTCTAAATTGTAATTGAGTGGTCAATGTAAGATTAGCTCTTTGTCAAACTAGCAACGATATTTCATAATTAACGCTATCTACAATCAAATAATCTTAAAAAGGAGTTGCAAAATTAATTTGTTGATTTAATTAATATACATCAATTGATTTTTGAAGAAGTTAACTTACAAATGCCCCATATAGCTTTTATACATAGTTAAAACAATAATTCTGATATCTTGGATTGGCAGTCCTTGCAACCATGGCTATGTCCATGAATTTCAGAAGCCAAATCCATTATCTTATTACCATGGTGTTGTTATTTAATGTTGATGGCTTCTTTATTTGAGAACTACTTTCTTTTCAACTACTTTTTTTTCTTTTAATTGAGAACTACTTTCTGTTCTCAACAACTCCCCAGCTGCTATACTCAATACAACTTGAAGCAAAATGGTGTCAGTGCAAATCAAGATCTCTCCTTTGCAAACCATTTTACCAAGGACTTATTCCAATCCTGAGTGGCAAAGCCAGAAACACACTTGCTACAAGGGGCAAGTGCATTCTATTTTTATGGCTAATGGATGGATTGGTTAGTCACAGACGAGCTGAGGGACCAGGGAGAGGCTCTGACCGTCTGGATTCAACCAGGAGACCCAGCAGTGTTCTCAGATCTGTCAAGGCTCATCAGTCCTTTGCTAACTCACAGTTTAGCTGCTAAGGTCCATAGGGGCCAATTTATCTGGCTGGTAGACTCATTTTGGATTCTCAAAACCTATCAAAGACACACACATACACACTGCATGTAATGTACACACGAACACCTGAACAAACAATCACAACCAGGAGCACACAAGTGCACACATTCCTTAGAATGGCAAAGACTAATTTCCAATCTATCTCCATCTCATCCACTGCTCAAAAGTAGTGCACTTAACAACATGCTGCCAATAGGGATGCAGCCTAAATGAACTGTGTGCAAGTGTCTGAATCCAAGGGAGTGAAGCAAGTGTTGCTAAAGACACTTTCATGGTTTAACTCAGGAAAATGATAAGTGCAAACGTTTCACTGGTAAAACCCCTTGGTTAATCTGGCACTTTATTTCCCTTCATTTGGATTTAATCAAAGAATGGAGAGTATGGATCACAGATATTGATTTGTTTCAAGATGGCTGCCAGACAAGATAATCGATACTGTAGTTAGATGGAGGAGGAGCCTTGTCTATAACAACAATAGAGCTCACTGCAGTCTTCATTGTCCTCAGGCAGATGACGGAGCAGTGACTCATGTCCCCAATAATAACTCATGTAAACAGTGAATGTGCACATCCACATAATCAGATTATCATTTTGCTGTGGTTGCATCTCCTCAAAATTCTACTCTTCTATTTTCATCGACAAAATGTCATCTCCCACAGTCGATGCCGTGACCCCCACGGGGTCCTTATGACAACTGCCTGTAGCTAATCACTAAAAACATTGTCATTGTCATTGTGGTTCGTTATTGTCACTGTGTAACTTAGTAAAAAATTAACTACAGACCAATTCAATGGCCCCCATAATTACATTGTGGAGGACAACAATTTACATCTGTAAATGATGGACGGATAAACTAAATAATTTACATGATGCAAATCTTTGTCCAATACCGACTGGATGGTTGGCACACACAGACTCACGAACAAAACAGAAATTAAACAGAAACATGAATGCAATATGAACATGAATGAAAGGTCAATTGAGTTGACTGAAAAACTAAACGGAAGATGAAGTCAATTTAAATGAATATTAAATGAAAATGAATATGGCAAGCACTGTTAAGCATTTTATAGGCAGAATGTCAATATACAGCTCTTCAACTCAGATCCACCTGGGTGGCCTCTGGCCACTGGTGGGTTTGTCTGTGTATTTGCTTATGTTGACAAATGTTCAATGTATTAAAAAGTAGAGGGAAAGGCCATGTGTAAACTGCACATCCACAGATTATACCACAAGAAACAAAACAACCAAATTGAACTTAATTTACAAGTTGAAAAAAAATTATTTGCAGCTAAAACAATAAATCGAGTCCTCACAAATATTTCATACATCTAATGTATTAAAACTAGTGAAACACCTTATAACTGGTGTCACCTACATGGTAAGACCTCCGTATGTTTCAATGTGAAGTGAGAAATGCATCATGGGAATTCTTTACACCAGGTGAGTAGTTGTTGAGTTGTTGTTTTGTCATTGATTTGCCAGTGTCTTCTGGGTCATGTTTAATTGTGCACGCATAGAAAAAGGTTTCGCAATAGAAAATAAGTCTGTTTCTTATATGTCCTCATATAGTGAAAACAGAGAAGGTAAAAATATTCTTCCTACTAAACCCTGTTATTTGTCTGAGACAGGTTTCTATAAGGGCAACCAGGTATCATTGGCTAAAGCCAGGCTAAGACCTAACCAATCAAACAAAAATCTGATCCATTACCAACCAAGGAATATGTAAACTTGACCCTTGAGGCCTAAATTTGTGCCCCCCTTGACAACAAGTATGCAGAATAAACCTTGTACAGAATGGAGTGATTGCGTCAGACTCAAATATTTCTTTTCTCTTTTTATTCAGTGAAAGATAAATAATTTGCATTGATCATAAGCTCTATGCCTAGATGTCTGATCAAGGCAAAACAACTTATAGGGCAAGTATTGCCATGGTTTAGAAAACATAATAATAGTAACGTTAAAAGTTTGAAAAAGAAAACAATGAGGTAAGAAGTTCTGTTTTTTTTTTACATTTGTGGTGCATCGTGTTCTGCTTTAGGCTATTATATTATCGTTGAACGCACAGTGCTTCCTAAAACAGAAATTCTGCATTGTGAATTGAAAAAAACAGATCATGGCACAATCAAAAATCAATCCATCTCATACAGACCAACACAAAGAAAAGCGGGACTGAAATGCACATCTCTAGGACAGATAAAACCCGAAACGAGTGTTTGTGTGGGCACGGATGGGGGAATGTGTGTGCATGGGTGAATGTGGGTGAGCGTGAATGGGTGTGTGTTTCTTCGGTGTGTCAGTCAGTAGTGTGTTCACTAGCATCGGGCACGGAACAGTAGTGAGGCACAGCCCCACGCAAGGACTTGACCTGCAGTCCCAGGTGCCTAATCTAGATAACAAAGCAAAAACAAAACAAATATGACTACTGCCTTATCCAATAGTAATAATTATCATTAATAATCCAGGTCGGTAAGTCTTCATTCCCTTTTCCCTCCTGTTGAAGCAGCTGGTAGGTGCTTGCCTGACTGTGTGGCGCCTGGTCAGTTAAAGAGATTTGTTCCACACGACCTAGGGGTCCTACCTTTCGTCCCAAAAAAGGCGCTGCATCTGCCTAACTCCCCAGGATCACATGGGTCTGGGTGCTGGGGTTAAGTCAAGGGTGAAGATGGAAAGGGTAAGGTGGCAGTCTACCCTCCCTCTTCCTAAGGGACCTGCTCTTGCCCGACCAGCCAGGATGCCACTAAGGGTGTTATCTTAACCAACATCCTCTCTCAAACCCCTGGTTCCCATCTACCCTTGGCGGAAGTGCGTCCCATCCCAGGCCTATTCCCATACACGGCCAGCTGCTGCAGAAATTCACTTCACCTCAAACCACCTCAGTGGAAAAAAATAGGAAAAAGCAACAAACCTCCCAAAAGAAAAAAACAAACACAAAAAGGAAAGAACTAAAACACAACTGAAATAGCGCAAGAAGCCGGTAGCGGTTTGCTGAGGGAGTATTAGGGAACGGTGAAGCAGTGAGCCTCGGGAAAAAAGGTGACGTTGGGTTACGGACGGCTGTCGTTCTGTCTTATCGTCACAAACCCCCCCAGCACATCTCACCCCTCCCATGGAGCAGACATCTGTCCCCCACATTGGTCTCCAAAGTGCAACAACAACATCGTTAGAAGAACATGTTTTAAATAAGCTAAGGCTGGGAGGGAGAACGGCTATATTGCCCTATTGGCACCCCAAAGTGCCTTGAGTCAGTTCTACCGCATCAATGTCCATCCATGTCCATCTGAACGTTATTCAGTGTTAACCATCCCAGCGGCATATCGTCACACCCGTCCTTCAGGGACACGCCATCCCTGCCTCGTGGCCAGTGTTTTGCTTTTTCTGTCATCCATTTTGTTTGTCCTCCTTGTGTGTTTTATTTATCTCCTTTTGTATGCTTTTCCTCGGCCCCCGTTTAAGGTCCAGGCAGCAGAGCAGCAGTGGCAGTCAGCCGGGCAGACACACCTTGCCGGCGAAAAGTAGTCCCACTATGGTGAAGAAGATGGAGAGGACAAACAGGACGTAGGAGGAACCCACCACCGTGTTGTTGGGCAGCTTGTACGGCTGGCCGCCCACTTCGTTGATGTAGAAGCCGATGGGGAAGATGAGCGCCGCCATACAGAACAGGATCACTGGGGGAGAGAGGGAGAGAGAACGTCAGATATGATACAACTGTTGAAGGCCATGTACTGTGAGTGTGGTGTTTGCTACACTGGGGACAGTACCGCTTTCAAATAAGATGGAACCTAGGCAGAATCAGATGCCTGTTAACCACATTTCCCTCTGGATAATAAAGATGAACAGGATTCATATATAGATTGAGTGACTGACTGACAGTCATCCCTCATCCTCGGTACATACCACCACACAGTCACACACTACAGCAGTGGTTCTCAAAGTGGGGGCCGCGACCCCCTGGGGTCACACGATGCTTTTTGGGGGTCGCTTGATGATTTATAGAATAAATTAAATAGTGCTATTTTTAATAAACTTGAAAAATGCTATTCTATATATCACTGGGAATACAATTAGAATAGGCTAAATATGTAAAATTGTAATATTTTTTTAATTTACGTCATGTCACAGAACGGAAACTGGTTGGTTGAAACTGTTGCGCGGATTAACATAACATCTATGGAGCCACACAAACAGTTCTTGTTGCGTGCACACTTAGTTTGCTAGCAAATATACACTGCTCAAAATAATTAAGGTAACACTTAAATCACACATCAGATCTCGCAGATCGAAATATATTAAAGATCAAAATCTTTACTGTACATTGTGTAATTGCTTGAGAACAAAAAGATGTAACAATGGTCAATGGAAACCAAAATCACCAACCAATTGAGGGCTGGATTCAAAACTCACACCGAAAATCAAAACAAACAACTGAAAATCACAGGCTGTTCCAACTTGCATGAATTTCATCACAGCAACTCATAATGTGACTCAGCAATGTGTATGGCCCCCATGTGCCTGTATACACTCCCAACAACATCTGGGCATGCTCCTGATGAGACGGCAGATGGTGTACTGGGGGATCTCCTCCCCGACCTGGATCAGGGCATCAGTGAGCTCCTGGACAGTCTGTGGCGCTACTTGGATCCATGCACTGCATCCATGCACTGATGCATAACGTCCCAGAGGTTCTCAATTGGATTCAGGTCTGGGGAACGTGAGGGCCAGTCAATGGCATTAATTGCATTAATGTCTTCGTCATCCAGGAACTGCCTACACACACTGGCCACATGAGGTCGGGCATTATCCTGCACCATGAGGAACGCAGGGCCCACTGCACCAGCATAAGGTCTGACGATGGGTCTGAGCATTTCATCCCAGTACCTAATAGCAATCAGGGTACCGTTGGCTAGCAAGTGGAGCTCTGTGCAACACTCCAAGGATATGCTTCCCAGACCATCACTGACCCACCGCTAAAGGGCTGCAGGTACCGCCTCATGCTATCAGTAGTGACAAGGACACTAGCAAAACTAGAGAAGACTCAGGCAGGAAGGATAAGGAGAGAGCAATGGTCTGTGGCCACCACCTGCAAAACCATTCCCTTTTTGGGGGTTGTCTTGCTGTTGCCTTTCGAGTGCACCTGTTGTCACTTTCATTTGCACCAAAACAGGTGACATTGATTCACAATCACTTATGCTTCCTAACTGGACAGATTGATATCCCTGAAGGTCTATTTATTTGGTGTTATACTATGATTACATGTTCCCTAAAAAAATGTAAGCAGTCTATAAGTGTAAGTCCTTGGCTCTGCCGTTTTCAGAACACAGAGTTTCTGTGGCTTTGAGTTCATCTGTTCATGTTGTGTTGACCTTCAGTTGGTGTTTGAGTTGCTTGATCAGGTCCTGAGTCCAACTCTCCCCCACTACCCCAACTGTCTGAAGAGAGAGATGCTGTCTGGTCTCTGCTCACTTCAGATGAGTGGATTATGAAATTGCCTCCCAGATGGGGCACTTTGGAATCTGATTAGATGCCTCAGTTTGTTACAAAGCCTACTTACTGCTGTCAAACACACATACGTGCACACACACTCTACTTTATTCTTGTGGGGACACAAATTTATTCCCATTCCTTAACCTACCACAAACAGTGACCCTGAAAAATGATACCTAAATTCACTAAAGTGTACTGTGTGTGTTTGTTGGTATCACTGTACATGGGAAGACCTACTGTTGACCATTTTCCCTAACCCTTAACCATAACTCTAACCCCGTAAACCCTAAGCAGCCTAATCCTAATTCATCCCTAATTTTAACTGTAACCACCATTACAAGTATTATTTTGGAAAACAAATGGAGAGAACAGATTGTACCATATTGCAACAGACCCCTCCCCCCACCGCCAAACAGCCTGCTGCACACCCAAATGTCATTTTGATTGCAATTGGTAGTGAGCAGAGTGCACCTTTAACCCCAAAGCCTAAAATAGCCAGTGTCGTTTGGAAGGGATTTACCATACTAAGGACTTCTGGTTCTCACAACTATAGTAAAACAAGCCCCCACCCCCAAACCCCCCACAGACCACTTTTGATGGGTACTGACCACTGCAGACTGGGAACACCCTACAAGGACTGCAGTTTTGGAGATGCTCTGACCCAGTCATCTAGCCATTACAATTTGGCCCTTGTCAAAGTCGCTCAGATCCTTACACCTGCCCATTTTTCCTGCTTCTAACACATCAACTTTGAGGACAGAATGTTCACTTGCTGCCTAATATATCCCACCCACTGACAGGTGCCATGATAACGAGATTATCCGTGTTATTCACTTCACCTGTCAGTGGTCTTAATGTTATGGCTGATCGGTGTACATATACCTGATACTTGTACATTTCTCCCCTCTTCTATTTGCACTTCTGGTTAGATGCTAACTGCATTTCGTTGTACTGTACCTGTACTTGTTCAATGACAAAGTTGAATCTAATCTAAGCTAATCTTAATTGCATATACGGGAACAAGTATCATGACAAACAGAGTAAAACGACAGAGACCCACAGAGATTAGTGTCATGATGTTCTGATTTTACATCACCAAGGTTCAAACTTATATTCCTTCCCAACTGTACAGATGACACCACTAGTTCTTGCTTAATGCACATACAAGGAATAGCTGCCACTATGATGTAGCCTAGGGAATGCAAGGTTGCACACAAACTAAGACGCAGGAGACACAGGTAATCATAGGACATCGGTTGCCCAGACACCTTTTGAAAGCTCACACACGCCAGCTGAGGCTTGTTACTATAGGTGGTTTTGCTAACTCATCTCTCCTGATAAGGAATAGAGTCCAGTTCACCTGTACAATACAGGGAACAGGAGCCCCCTGCTGCTATGAAGACGTTCACCCAAAAGGGAGACTTCTAGTGGTTTCTGCTAGGACCAAGGCCTAGTCTGCTACACATAGATGGAGACCAGCAACGTTGCTCAGGCGACATTCCATTCATTACAAAGTGCCTGGATACAGAGAATGAAAGGACATTAACCATGGAAGACATAGCTATTGTCATCCATAGTACATTAGGTAAACAGAACAGGAACTCTGAAGGACTAAAAAAAGTACTGAAATAAAAGTTCATTATAAAAATAAATTTTCCACAATACTAAATGGGAACAGTGGAAACAAAACAGTCCCATAGCAGAAAGCTGACAACCAGGAAAAGATCAGCTTGACCAGATGCTTTTATATCAACCATGGAGGTGTCACCAATTATTTTTAGAACTCAATCAAGAGGAATAGAACCTAGGAAACAAGGTAGGCAGTGCAAAGCATGATCTGGCTAGGTCCTTTTGGGCAATATTACCACATTTTACAGTATAAGGTCTACCTTAGAAAAAAACTACTTTGTGAAGATTCACTCAATTCACCCTCCCTGCAGTTTTTTTTAAACCAACATTTTTATTAAACATGGCCAAATGTTAAATTAAATAAATAACTATCATGTCTACTCTGTTCACAACATTTTACTCTTTTGGGAACCAAAATCTTTATTGAGATCAGATGTTTTATGGATGAGAAAATGATCAGAATGTTGGCCAGTGTGTAGCTTTGTAGCTATCTATTTTTATTGATCTCCTTTTCATATCTTCACTTGGCCCTAAAATAAGGTCCAGCTGTAACTTTATATTTGTAGAAGATATCTGTTCAGTTAAAATGCTGAGTTGTATAAGATTATTTCTACATTTGTTGAACTGTAAAGATAATATATATTTTTTTATGAATTGAAACATTTAAGTCTGTGGTGCCTGTCCCTAAATTAACTACAGCAATAGAATAGGCCAATCTACACATAATACCCAAAAATGACAAAGCAAAAACACCTTTTTAGAAATTTGCTTTGCACACCTAGATTTGTGCAGTTTCTCCCCTTCTTTCTTGCAGATCCTCTCAAGCTCTGTCAGATTGGAATCTTCAAGTCTACCAACAGATATTCAATGGGGTTCAAGTCTGGGCTTTGGCTAGGCCATTCGAGGAAATGAACAGACTTGAATGGACTCCAGCATTGTCTTGCTGTGTGCTTTCAATTCATTGTTGAGCTAAAAGATGAATCTTCATCCCAGGCTAAGGTCCTGTGTGCTCTGCATTAGCATTTCTTCAAAGACCTCAGCATTTTTCTTCATTCATCCTTCTCTCAATTCTGACAAGTCTCCCAGTCCTTGACGCTGAGAAGCATCCTCATAGCATGAGGCTCCCACCACCATGATTCACCGTAGGGTGAAGAGTGGTACCTTGTTATCGGCAGATGTTAAAGCTTAATAGTTAGACTTTGGCCTCATCAGACCAGAGAATCATTTTCCTCATGCTCTCAGAGTCCTTCAAGACAGCATATCATACGCCTTTTATTCATGAGTGGCTTCCGTCTAGCCACTATCACAATGGTCTGATTGGAGGGCTGCACAGATGGTTGTCCTTCTGGCATGTTCTCCCATTTCTGCAGAGAAACTCAGAAGCTCTGTTAGAGTGGCCATTGGGGGTTCTTGGTTAATTCCCTGTCCAAGGCCCTTTTTGCCTGATTACTTTGTTTGGCGTCAAGAGTCTTGGTGGTTCCAAACTTCTTCTATTTCATAATGATGGAGCCCACTGTGCTCCTGGGAACATTTAATGCTTTAGCAATTTTTCTTATACCCTTTTCCAGACCAATACCTTAAAACAATTCCATCTTGCAGGTCAATGAAGAGTTCCTTACATTTTTGCATTCCATAGTGAATAGAATGTCACAATGGGGCCAGGAAGTCACTTTCAGAATGTTGAAAAAGAATCCATGAAAGAGGATGAAGATGGATTAAAGATCTGAAAGCATACTCATTTATAATGAATAAAGATATCAAAGTGTAAAGCCGGACCAATACAGACAGAAAATCCCTATCAAAATAAGTTCAGTAAAGCAAAATAAGTTGCTTTACCAGACACACAGTGAAACCTTCTTGCATTCACACTGAGTGCCGTAACTAAGACTTCAATCATAGGGCTGATTTTCCAAATATAGATAAATCAAAGGTCTTATTCAAAAAAAAAAAAAAAAAAAAAATGGGAGCAATGACTCCTCGTATGCTCCCCCAACACTACATCTACACATCGTGTCCTCAAGCTCAAACCCACGCAGGCTATTTTTCCCCTTCAGGAACAGACTGATTTAACCAAGCTTAAACTGCTCAGAGGATGCTGCTGGCTCTACATGGATCGCTTAACTGTAGTAGGCAGGCTGGCTGAATGTGTCCTGTCTCTGTGTTGCCAGCTAACGAGGAGAGTACTGTTTGGCAAACCAGTCCGGTGGTTCAGACACAGCTAATATTTAGGTCTGTCCCCACACCCATGTGTTTACCTACCGTACGCTAGAAACAGGCACCTAGTGTACAGAAAGTAGTGTACAGGGTACAGAAGAAAGGATGGCTAGGGTCTACTGTACAGAAAGTAGTGTATAGGGTACAGAAGAACGGATGGCTAGGGTCTAGTGTGCAGGGAGTAGTGTATAGGGTACAGAAGATTGGATGGCTAGGGTCTAGTGTACAGGGAGTAGTGTATAGGGAACAGAAGATTGGATGGCTAGGGTCTAGTGTACAGAGAGTAGTGTACAGGGTACAGAAGAATGGATGGCTAGGGTCTAGTGTGCAGGGAGTAGTGTGTAGGGTACAGAAGATTGGATAGCTTGGGTCCAATGTACAGAGAGTAGTGTATAGGGTACAGAACATTGGATGGCTTGGGTCTAGTGTACAGAGAGTAGTGTATAGGATACAGAGGAAAGGATGACTAGGGTCTAGTGTAGAGAGAGTAGTGTACAGGTACAAAAGACTGCCTGTGCGGGCCATACAAAGCAGTCCTTTCAGGTGGCACCTTCATTTCCCCTGCCAACCGTCACCACCTGTCAGTTCCATATTAGCTCCAACTTCAACCCTCTGCCTGTTCCTGTTTACATTCTGTAAAACAGAGCGCAAATACACAATGCCCTTTATCCCAAACCCCCAGCTGCTTTCTTACTCGGTCTCATATACCCACTATGGCTCTCCTTCATTAATCCCCTTACCTCAACCTTCCATTATTTTAATGTCCTATCCTTCACCTGATTCTTCCTCTCCCTCCCCTTCCTTGTTTCCTGAAAATAGAAAGCATACCCCACCCATTACACAAACCATTACACAAACCATTACACAGCAGCAGCAAGCCTGTGAGGTGCAGTGTTCAGCACTGCCAGGGAAATGCTGAAGGGCCCTCTCACTTCCCTTCTCTTTACCACTCTTGCGTCCCCTCCTACCACTTTTCCTCCATACAAAGCTAGTTCTCTGGTTACCAGGGATGCTTTGCTGTCTCTCCAGTCTCTCAAAGCCACTCTCTAATTGTCTCTCCTTCTCGCCCTCTTGCCACCTCATTGTGGTCCAGTGTAGCTCAGTGTCATTCTTTAGTCAGCTTAGTGTCATACTTTAGTCTCGCTTGAACACATCTCAGTGCCAAGCCCTCTGCGAGCGCACGCACGCACGCACATGGACGGACAGACGCACGCACGCACTCACACTCCTGTTCCTTCTACCACAATCTTTTTCTTTCTTTTCCGTTAAAACGCAGCTGTCTGAGAAGCATTCAGTGCTAGCCCCACTGCGGGGAATGAGAGTGGGAGATAAAGAGAGAAAATGTGAAAGAACATGAAAGTGAGAGTGGCAGAGAAGGAAAGAGGCAGGGAAAGAGTGGCATTTCCTAAGAAAATGTAAAATAATAAAAAATAAAACAATGACTGCCATTTCCACACATTTGAAAGCATTCTTCTAGGTTTGAAAGACCTTCATTTTGAGGGAGGACAGAGACAGCTGTGTATTGGCAGCACGCTAGATTGCAGTGAAAGTGTCTGACAGATGCTAATTTTATTATACACACAAGGCTATTACATCACAATGTTTAATGTTCTAATTGCGTTGGTAACTGGTTTATAATCACAATAGAGCATCTCGCGGGTTTGTGGAATACTGACAGCATACCCTAACTAAGCGCTGTTTCTAGAACAGATCATAGCCATGTAATATTGGCCATATACCACACCCCCTTGTGCCTTACTGTTTCATTATCATCGTCCCTTAGACAATCTTGATTTTTATGACCAATGTTGCATTGTAAATGATCAACTGCATTTGCATTGTTACATCACGTCAATACAGCAATTTGAATTGAATTGATAGAGTAAATGGAAAAAAGAGAGAGAGAGGGAGAGATAGTCACTGAGTGGGACCTGATACAGCCAAAAGAACCCTGGGCAATGGTGACGATTCCCTCCCTGTTGCCAAGGCAACCTCTTCACTTGCCTCAAAGCAGTGTATGTATAGATATAAAACAGTTCTATATCTTTGGGTGTGTGGTCATCGTATTTAAATCACATTCACAGAGTACCCTGAGATACTAGAAAAAAAAAAAACTCATTCTATTCTATGAATACGACTAACAGCTAATGACGTGTTTGCGTGTGTGTGAGAATAAGAGAGAAAGACAGCCAGGACTAAACAACCAAACTGAATGTAAATACATACCCACCCTGAATGTTATGTTGCCATTGGGTTAGGAATCATAATTCTGTACTCTTCTGAATTCCTGTCTAAAAAGAGGGGGATGAGTTGTGAAAGACAAAAGAATGAATTGAGTGGTACTGTGACACCCACACAGGAACCATAGAATGCCCATCTTAGTCAAAGAGCCACAGGGAAGGGAAAGTGAGGAATGGAGAGCATGGACGATGGACACGCACACACCGCCCACACAAACATCACGCAGGTTCCATTGGTTTACCTCAATCAGCGTCACCACTGAAATGTTTGACATAAATGCTAAGCTAAAACCAATATTTTCACAGCCCTTCTCTATCTCCAGTCTCTTTCCACCTCCCTCCCTCCGCACTCTCTCCATTTCTCAGCTTCAGTCCTACCGCTCTCATCTCCTCACCCCTCCCCCCATGTAGGAGAGGGTGTACAGCTGCTCATAAACGGACGCACTTGTGTTCAGGGAAGGAGAATGTTGAAAAGGGGCGTGAGTGTGAGGGAGTCTACCTAAGCCTACAGCTGGTTTGGTCACGCTCGTGGAGCGGTGCTGATGCCAACGGCCTTTGCATAGGCGTGATCAAATACTAGTGTAATGGACGGAGCAGCTCCGAGTCAGTCCAGTCCCTTACTTCCAGTGAAGGCGATCCATCGGGCGTACTTGGTGGCCTCGCGACGCCAGTGGGATGCCACCAGCAGGCCGCAGGTCACAGTGAGAGAGATGATCCCCATGATGATGAAGAACAGCGTGGTGACCCACTCAGGGGGCAGCCGCGGAGGGATACAGGTGCGGTCCCGTCCATGGATGGTTTGACACTGCCGCACCAGGCCTACCGTCAGGGCACCTAGAGAGGCAGCAGAGGACAGGTTTTACATACTGCACACCATGTAGCCTTTCACACTCATATTCACTGACGGATCGGAAGTAGCAGATTTATGTTAAAGCGAATGTGCATTCTCACCTTATACTGTAACAACAGGCTATCAGTCTGCCCTTAAATTCTGGTAAAATGTTTAGGACTCGTGCGGCGTATTTGTGCGGAGATGTGAGATGGGCCTTTCCTATGTTAGGTGTGAGTAGAATTATTTTTTATTTTATTAGAAAATGCTCCTCCAAAACATTTACATAACTTATCAAGGTTAAAACATTAAAGTACAGAATGAGGACACAGAATTGGATAGTACAAGATGTGCCAAAAATGTTCCTGCAAAAGTGGAATAAGCTTAGAGTTGAATGCCTTGTGTATTTAAAAAAAGTTAGACTTCTCGAATGACAAAACATTAATAATCCTAATTCCTTGCTGAGATCTCTCTCAGAATTATTTGATCAACGGAGGGGTCCCGAACTGTGTCCAGGGACCATACTTTGAGCAATCGTTTTGATTATCATAATATTACACCCAAATTGACTACTTTCTAGTTGATACCAAATTATTACACTACTGCTTCACTGCAAAGTGCCATGACATTGCCATCGCATATCACAGCCAATGTTACCTCTGAAAGCTGTGCAGGTGCACAGCAAAACCCTACTGCAGAACTCCTAAGCAGAAGAAATGCCAGCCTGTGTAGATGCACAAAATTTATCTACACAAATTGCGTATTGCCACATTAGATGGCAATTTTGTAACAGGATGATTTCATGCCTCAAATAAAGCAATATTGTAATACCTACTACCTATTATCTTTAGGACATAGTGTTTTGCATTTAGATCAGTTAAGTGCTAATGCTTTAAAAGAGCAATACAAATTCCCACCATACAAACACAGAGAAATGCTAATTATAATATAAAGGGATTTTGAGGAAAGAAACTGAGTAAAAGAGAAACAGTTTATAGTCTGCGTACTCATGCTCATAGAGTCAGCATCTTCCTGATGATATTCTCTTGTACAGGTGCTGGTCATATAATTAGTATATCATCAAAAAGTTGATTTATTTCAGTAATTCCATTCAAAAAGTGAAACTTGTATAATGTATACATTCATTCCACACAGACTGATATATTTCAAGTGTTTATTCCTTTTAATTTTGATGATTATAACTGACAACTAATGAAAACCCCAAATTCAGTATCTCAGAAAATTAGAATATTGTGAAAAGGTTCAATATTGA
>JACXGI010007146.1:0-38652 GCA_016801175.1 Esox masquinongy
ATAGAAAATCTATGGGGTATTGTGAAGAGGAAGATGCGATACGCCAGACCCAACAATGCAGAAGAGCTGAAGGCCACTATCAGAGCAACCTGGGCTCTCATAACACCTGAGCAGTGCCACAGACTGATCGACTCCATGCCACACCGCATTGCTGCAGTAATTCAGGCAAAAGGAGCCCCAACTAAGTATTGAGTGCTGTCCATGCTCATACTTTTCATGTTCATACTTTTCAGTTGGCCAACATTTCTAAAAATCCTTTTTTTGTATTGGTCTTAAGTAATATTCTAATTTTCTAAGATACTGAATTTGGGATTTTCATTAGTTGTCAGTTTTAATGATCACAATTAAATGAAATAAATATTTGAAATATATCAGTCTGTGTGTAATGAATGAATATAAAGTTTCACTTTTTGAATGGAATTACTGAAATAAATCAACTTTTTGATGATATTCTAATTATATGACCAGCACCTGTATATATTTTTTAATTATAGGGATTTTTTTCCATAAAAAATGTCCATCTCTTGATTCCTTTTCTTTTTTTGAAACACCAATGCTTCAGCCCTTTTGATCTATAATCCACAAAAGAAAAAACTACAACACTATAAATCCCTTATTTGATCAATGCCAAGCTAGGGCTGAATCTCAAATGCATGCTGCTCTCGGTTATCAGTTATCGTCATCTATTTTGATAGTTATTGCATCAACGTCATTCACATATGAAAGAAAAACTAAGGTTGTTCTGCCATGAAATGAGATAGCATTGGTAGTGTAAAGTTAGTCTTTAATCTTGTTAGCAATTGCTCAATTCTTATGACTTCCAAGTAGTAAGATACTAGTGTTACTGGCATGTAAGCTATTAAAAACGGATGGTGGCAAAGGCCATACAGTTCATAGATGCGATTTGTAGTGGGAGTAAACTTCATAAGAAACGTTAGTTGGTTTAACACAATGATTAATGGTGTCTAGCTAAATATTTAAATATTGGCGTGATGTTAAGGTGTGACAAAATGACCTAATGTTGTGAAGCAATTTTATGACGGGGTAGTATGTCCCAATCGCTCCCAATACTGGCATACTGGCTTACTACTAATACTGGCATACTAGCTTACTTCACCATCATCTGCGAAGTACGTACTGGTAGTATGCAATTTGAGATAAATAGGTTTAATATCTAACGCTGGTAGTTAGAAGCTATATATAGGTATAGGTTGTGGAGGGATCCTGGTATGGGTTGAGGTGGAGCCGATTGGCCCTGGGATGTGTTGTGGAGGAAAGGCTTTAGTAGGGTGCGTGGAGGAGTCCTAATAAGAGATATATCTATTCCTTTTATTTTTTGCATTGTGAGATTATTTTGTTTAATGAAAAGAGCTTTATAAATATAATAAAAAAAATATAAATTATTATTATTATAATTTAGTGTTAATCCTCCTTCCTCAGCTCCTGCTCTGCTGATCTAATCTACGAGTTCAACCATCATGATTTTAATCTTTTAATCTGTCATAATTACCTCAGAAAGCTGTGCTGGGCTCAGGTGGTTTGAATACTCATAGCTTACCAGCTTGTCACTAGAATGAGGAAGCTATTCATCAAACTGTGTCCTGATGTCAAGCCTGAGCCCCAGTTTCAGCCTTTTTCTCTCTGTTTTAGTCAAGTGTTGGTGTGCTGTGGTCCACCCCAGGGGTAACAGCTCTGCCTCGGCCCACACTGACTGTTATGGAAATACATCCCTGTCTGCTATCCAAGCATCAAACGTTTTCTTTTTAGAGTGAAAATATGTTTTCTTGGAAATGTGAAGTTGTTTAGGTTAAATACAGTCAGTCTTCTGACTACCTAGCATGAATAAGAAGATATTACAAATCAGGTTTCGATATGATATAGTGGAATATTGTTAGTTTGACCACTGTGAAACAGCTTCACAGTTTTTATTATTTCTGTATTTTCCCATGCAGCATTGCCTCCTGTGATAGAGTGCAGTGGGGATGAGTTCCACTGTACAGCAGATGGAACGTGTATCCCAGAGCGCTGGAGGTGTGATGGGGACAAAGACTGTGAGGATGGGAGTGACGAAGTGGCCTGTGAGGGCACCAAGAGGATGTGTGACCCCAAGGCCAAGTTCACCTGCAAAGACACAGGTAGGACATCGCCAAGAGTGAGACATCTGAAACTAATTGGAACCTTCATCCAAAACCAGTTATGTACTCGGTTAGATAACATATATCTAATCAATTCTACAGTATATATGTATATATATATATATATATACAGTATCTCACAAAAGTGAGTACACCCCTCACATTTTTGCAAATAATTGATTATATCTTTTCATGTGACAACACTGAGGAAATGACACTTTGCTACAATGTAAAGTAGTGAGTGTACAGCCTGTATAACAGTGTAAATTTGCTGTCCCCTCAAAATAACTCAACACACAGACATTAATGTCTAAACCGCTGGCAACAAAAGTGAGTACACCCCTAAGTGAAAATGTCCAAATTGGGCCCAATTAGACATTTTCCCTCCCCGGTGTCATGTGACTCGTTAGTGTTACAAGGTCTCAGGTGTGAATGGGGAGCAGGTGTGTTAAATTTGGTGTTATCGCTCTCACACTCCCTCATACTGGTCACTGGAAGTTCAACATGGCACCTCATGGCAAAGAACTCTCTGAGGATCTAAAAAAAACAATTGTTGCTCTACATAAAGATGGCCTAGGCTATAAGAAGATTGCCAAGACCCTGAAACTGAGCTGCAGCACGGTGGCCAAGACCATACAGCGGTTTAACAGGACAGGTTCCACTCAGAACAGGCCTCGCCATGGTCGACCAAAGAAGTTGAATGCACGTGCTCAGCGTCATATCCAGAGGTTGTCTTTGGGAAATAGACGTATGAGTGCTGCCAGCATTGCTGCAGAGGTTGAAGGGGTGGGGGGTCAGCCTGTCAGTGCTCAGACCATACGCCCCACACTGCATCAAATTGGTCTGCGTGGCTGTCGTCCCAGAAGGAAGCCTCTTCTTAAGATGATGCCCAAGAAAGCCCACAAACAGTTTGCTGAAGACAAGCAGACTAAGGACATCGATTACTGGAACCAAGATAAACTTATTTGTTTCAGATGGTGTCAAGTGTGTGTGGCGGCAACCAGGTGAGGAGTACAAAGACAAGTGTGTCTTGCCTACAGTCAAGCATGGTGGTGGGAGTGTCATGGTCTGGGGCTGCATGTGGGCTGCCGGCACTGGGGAGCTACAGTTCACTGAGGGAACCATGAATGCCAACATGTACTGTGACATACTGAAGCAGAGCAATACTGCCCTGCATGCTGCATGGAGTGGAAGAGGACTCCAGTGGCAACCTGTGAAGCTCTGGTGAACTCCATCCCCAAGAGGGTTAAGGCAGTGCTGGAAAATAATGGTGGCCACACAAAATATTGACACTTTGGGCCCAATTTGGACATTTTCACTTAAGGGTGTACTCACTTTTGTTGCCAGCGGTTTGGACATTAATGGCTGTGTGTTGTGTTATTTTGAGGGGACAGCAAATTTACACTGTTATACAAACTGTACACTCACTACTTTACATTGTAGCAAAGTGTCATTTCTTCAGTGTTGTCACATGAAAAGATATACTCAAATATTTACAAAAATGTGAGAGGTGTACTCACTTTTGTGAGATAATGTGTTGTGATTATCTTTTTTACTATCGTAGGGTAGGGTTCATTCTTTGGCCAAAAAAAAAGCTAAACTTGGAGAAAAGTTAGAATGATGCACTCGACCAACATCAAATAGAAGAGATAAAAACATTAATATTGTACTCGTATAAACTTTTGCATCCCTAACTCTCTATCTAGTACAATTCGTCATGGAAACTGCATATATTTCGTAATATCATCTCTTTCCTCCTGCAAAGTGCAACAGCGATGAATAAAATTTTCTTGGGATGTAGCTTTGATCGCAGGCCTCTAAATTGGGATGCTCTGTAATCCAGGCTTCACACAGTCACAGGCCTGGCTGCATTAACAATGATAAATTCTGGCATATCTGTTTGCGGCTGCTTCTATCCCCTGCAGTGATTCCACCTGCTCTAGCTGCCTATTTGTAATTCACATGGCGAGCAAGGGGAATTTGAGATTACCCTTGGTAGCAGGTATCAGTAAGCTGTATTGATCTAGCTGTGGGTTTTCACATGAAGTGAAGCATTTAACTCAACACTGTTGCTATGCTATTCTGTTGATGGACTCACAGCAGGAAGAATATATATTTTTGACATCTCAAAATATTCCAACATTGCTTGTCTTCATGTAATGTAATAAATTGTTATCTAAACCTGTAATACAATTTACTGTGCACATCTACATACTTCGTATTACTGCAACATTACTTTCTGTTGAACAGAGTAAGATATGTATCATTCGATGCCTTGAATTGCTTTGAGGCTGGTTCTAAGAATTCATTTTAGGTAATTAATTCGTAGGTGGAGGGTTTATTCACCGGACTGAAATTGTATTGAAAGGAATATTTTTTTGGTTCTATTTTGATTGTGTAACATTCAAACTATAATTTCACAATTGTGTGTGTGTCTTTGTGTGTTTCTGTGTGTGTACGTGTCGGTCTGTCTGTTGTTAATGTGTATGTCTTTGGCTGTGTGTGTGTGTGTGTGTGTGTGTGTGTGTGTGTGTGTGTGTGTGTGTGTGTGTGTGGTGGGGGGGGGTCTGTCTGGTGGTTGTATATATCCATGTACACTATTAGGAAAATGCATCACAAAAAGCTGGGTGTGTGATGGAGACATCGACTGTGAGGATCGTTCTGATGAGGAGTCTTGTGAGGCAGCTGTCTGTAAGCCTCCTAAATACCCCTGTGCCAATGACACCTCCACCTGCCTGCCCCCAGAGAAGATCTGCAATGGCAGGTCAGACTGTGCCGATCAGTCTGACGAAGGGCCTTTCTGCGGTAGGTAGTTCCACCTGTAATGTTAATGATTCACGTAGTTCAGACTGTAAATGCAGATAAGTCTGCAAAAAATCATTCCAAGTGTTTAAGTGGAAGAGATGTGTTTTAGAGATTACTTTCAACAGTATGAGACTTTATTTCTCCCGGAACCACCCAGCATATAGAGTATGTGTTTACTGTGATTTTCCATTTCCCCATCTCATATAACACGCAACGATCACAGAGTGAGATGTGTTAGAGTCAACATTGCCTATCCCTATGGAGGTGATAGAGTCAACACTGCTTCTCCCTACGGAGTAGATTATATATATTAACTCCCATAGAGATTCCTTGAGAGCAGCACAATGTCGAATGACGCGCCAAAATACTGTTGATTCATAGACCATTGGGACCGAACATAAAGGACATCTACCAGACTACCAATCACTACCAACACAGATCTCTATATCCAAGGCCCATTGGAGGGGACAGATGTGAATCTGATGTGAATAGTGCACATCTAATCCGTTTGGCTGAAGAACATTTGTGTTGATTTTAGAGCAATGATAGCAGGACCCATGTGAAGGACCATTGTTTGATGCCATAGCTCAGAGTGTATGGGCGTTCAGTTTGTGTCCTTCCCAAAAAGTGTAACCTCGCTTTTTGAAACCAGGTTACATCTGTATTTTATTGCATTTGTTTATATTATTTTATTCCCTTTCATTATTAAAATATAAATATGAAAATTTTTTGGGGATTGTCACATTTGTATTTTAAACTATACGTTGGAAAGCTTTTTTCACGTAAGAATTATGCTACATAAATAACCATTTTATTTGATTTTGGATTTGAAAAATGGTACAGTACCTTTGGAAAGTATTCAGACCCTTTTTTCCCATTTTGTTGTTTGTAGACTTAATGGTCCGGTAATTTTGACAAAATGTTAACCCACTTTTAGAACCGACATTTCAGCCAATGCTACGGGCGTGTACTTAATCCTCATTAATATGAATAACACTTCAATGTCACATAAACAATCACATTTGGCAACTGTCTAAAAACAGCAACAGCAGTGAATCCTCGTTCATTGTGCTATTTGTGGTCAGTTGACCACTGTGTTATTAGTGGTCAGCTATGAAAAAATAAAAGTAAAAATATGCTAAACTAGTTTTTTAATATTTAATCTCTGCATACCAGCAGATCCTGTTCTGGAGGTAGTTAGATGGAGAACAGCTCTGCCAATTTGGGTCAATCTGACTAATAATGGCTAAACCTGATGGAAATTTGTAAAACTGTCAGGAAAAGACTCGTCGCTGTAACATCTTTTGCATGCTTGCCATGGCTCTCTACAAATATAATTCATTTCTGCCCTTCTCCTGGGTTTTTTGGGAAGCCGAGTAAAAATACATTGCCATTGGCTCTATGCCAGACGTGACAATGCCAATGTCAGTAAAATGGATCTCACTTTGCTTCAGGATACACAAGATAATTTGCATTGGGAGGAGAACCCAATGAGCAAAATGTTGTTTGGTGAGCAACACCACTCTACATATATGTGTACATAAGTATTCAAACCCTTTGCCAGCGATCACAGCTTCAAGTCTTCCTGGGTATGCCTCTATCAGCTTTGCACATGTACGTTTGGGCAGTTTCTCACATTCTTCCTTTAGGATCCTCACAAGCTCTGTCAGACTTGATGGGGAGTGTCATTGAACTGCCATATTCAGGTTTCTCCAACAGATGTTTAACAGAGTTCATTTTAGGGCTTTGGCTGGGCCAATCAAGGCCACTCCAGCGTTGTCTTGGTTGTGTGCTTTGGGTCGTTGTCATGCTGAAAGACGAATAATCGCCCCAGTCTAAGGTCCTGTGTGCTCTGGATCAGGTTTTCTTCAAAGACCACTCTGTATTTTGTTTCATTCATCCTTCCCTTTCAATCCTTCCCATTAAATCCCGATCAGTCATCCAGCCCCTGCTGCTTAGAAGCATCCCCACTGCATGATGCTCCCACCCCCATGCTTCACTATGACTGAGTAGTATTTTATTTTCCCCGAACGTACTGCTTGGCATTCAGGCCTAATAGTTTGATTTGAGGCACGTCAGACAAGGGAGTAATTCAAGCAGCACGTCATATGCTTTTACTCAAGAATGGCCTAATTGAAACAGGTGTGTGCCTTTCTAAATTGTGTCCAATTAATTGTCATACTGTATATGGACTCCAATCAAGTTCTGAAGACTTCTCAGTGTTGATTATATAACACAGGATGCATCTGAGATGTATTCGGAGTGTTATGGAAACTAGTCCTTATTTATATTAAATATTTAGGTTTTTCATTTTCAGTAAATTGGCACACATTTCTAAAAATGTTTTCATTTCATCAGTATGGGGTATTGTGTAGATTGATGGCAAATATGATACAATTATAAATGAATAACATAGCAAATGTGGATAAACTGAAGGAATCTGGATACTTTCCGAAGGCACTGTATATGGGACAGAACCTTTGAGAGAAGCCCCACTGGGCTTGCAGCTTTATAGCCAATTTGGTTTTACTGGGATACCATGAGTGGCCTGACTGATTTGAGCCAACTCAGCAGGAGTCATTCCTTCAGCTGTAACCTATGGGAGCACAGCAATCATCTGCCCTCCTCTACCCTCCACACACACACAGGCAGCTAGAAGACCTCTGGCTAGGGGACCTCTGCAGAGAATATTCTATCCTTTCATGTCTGTGCCAAAAGATCATCTTAATCATGGCTAGCTTAGGAGACTTCAGACCAGAAGTGTCATTTTTCACTAAAATACCTTTTCATATTCTTGACCTGTCTGGCTCCTTACAATAATCAGGTGCATAGCTGCTTCAGAGAAAATGATTCCATTACTTACTGGGGAGAGTTTTAGAAACAGACTATACAAAGAAAGAAACATGAATTCCTTTTTTTCTTCTCTGTCTCCATATAATTTTGTGAAAGGAATAGTATGCAACTTAAAGGTATATTTTTCTGTTGAAAGACCGTGGCAGTAGTAAGCCGTCATCCCTCTGGTCATATATGAACTGTGGAGCCTCTTTCACATGTAATATTTTATCTTCGTCTTCTACAGTATATGGAGCAGAAATCTTCCATCAGCATGCTTGAATAGTCTGGCTCAGAGCAAAAAAAGTGCCACTGTATTTCTTGTACCAGCTATTTCTCAAAAACAATCTCTTTTTAATTCTAATGTTACTTGCAGTTACATAATATTTCTTGAGGTTGAAATGCAAAACATGGCCCAACATATAGTATATTGGATTATTCTTTTCCTAACCTTAGGTTGGACCCAGTGGAAAACAGTCTCTCTCTTTGACCGTTAACTTTTGATGCACTTTCAAAACCTACTCATCCTCATTGATGAAAACCCTTAGCTCCCTGACCATCTCTCATTCACTTTAGCCTCCTATCTCATCATCTAGTTGGCTATTACGGCCCTTAGTCCATGTCATCATTCTCTCTGCTCTCATGTCAGTGTTGGAATCTTACTTTTTGCGTTCCCTCTCTCTCTCTCTCTCTCTCTTGTCAGATTTGTGTTTGGCGGCCAAGGGAGGTTGTAGCCATCAGTGCACGGTGGTGCCGGGGGCGGGGGTGCTCTGCTCCTGCCCACCAGGGCTTCACCTGGACTCTAACAACAGGACGTGCGAGGCGGTAGACTACTGCAGCAGACACCTTAAGTGCACCCAGGTGTGTGAGCAGTACAAGACCACTGTGAAGTGTTCCTGCTACCCAGGGTGGAGGCTGGGCCCTGACGGAGACAGCTGCCACAGCACAGGTGAAGTGATCGAGTGTAGGCGTGGCGTTTAGACGCGGGGTGGTGTGTGTGTGTGTGTGTGTGTGTGTGTGTGTGTGTGTGTGTGTGTGTGTGTGTGTGTGTGTGTGTGTCATGATTGTCTGACCGCGTATGGTTGAATTCTTTTGACTGTTTATTGTGTCGGCAGTTAAAGCTATTGTGTGAGATGTGCCTGCCGTTATTTTGCTGGTTTGCGATGTGATTGGAGTTTCGTCTGGCTGATTTGCTGCCGTTTAAAAACACATCACTGATTTTATTCTCGTACTATGTGTTTGATAAGGTCTTGTGCATTCATTCTTTTTCTGCATATTCCAACCTCCATCACTCAATTCTGTGTAGGCTATTCCTTCTCCCAAACTCTCTTAAGACAAGTTAACATATTCAGCTTCATTAAGCACGATCACTCTACCTTAAGAGTACAGTTTGATAGGTTCAATGAGCTTAGACAAGGGCCTAAATGTAAGGTGACAGCAGTGATTTAGCCTGTGACATTCCAACACCTACACAAGGCCTGCTCCTACTATATACTTTGGAAAGATTCAATAGCAGGAATTCCCAAAGTCTAGTTTATTTTGTTTTAGGATATAAAAGGAAATAAGTCATGAGTTTGGTTGTTAGGGGCTCTGCGCTGCTGCAAAGTGCTTGATCCACATTCCTGATGCCAAACCATTTTAATCTGGTTAGGCAAGGACACCAATATAGTGGTCCCTGTTCACTGTACTTATTGCTATATTGGTGAACTATAATGGAACAATGAATCCCTGTGTTTTAAATCCAAAAACATTAGCAATTAAATGCATCAACAACGCTAATAATAACAGTAATAACATTAAAACTCCAATTAAATATTTTAGAAATGAGCAGGCCTTGTGTGGGTGATAAGTACTGGAAATGAAAACGGTGATATTAACAATATTTGCTCTTGTTAGAATTTCACAGGCTAAATCACTGCAGTCAACTTATATTAGACCTGTCTCTAAGCTCAATGAACCTATTAAACTGTATTCCTAAGGTAGAGGCATTGTGTTTTATGAAGCAGAATGTATTAACTTAGCTTAAGAGATGTTGGGGAATGAACAGCATACACAATATGTTTGAGTAATATATGTTGGAATATGCAGAAAGAGAAAAAAATGCATCATACACCAGAACATTAAGCCAGCAAGATAATGGCAGGCTAATTTCATACAGCCATACCCTGTCTGACAATCATGATAGATCGGTTGTGCGCTCTGCATGTCAATGATTAAGAGAAAAACTGTATCTTGTTATAACAACATTATCTTTTCAATATACACAGCTATCCAGTCGGCACCATTGAGTCAATGATTGGGACGTGTCCCCAAATGTGTATCTTGCCAGCAAATTTAGATTATTATCACACTGCTTGCTCAACAAAGAAATACACAGTACCAGTCAAACGTTTGGACACAATTCCTCATTCTAGACTGATGACAGCTTTGCACACTCTTGGCATTCTCTCAACCAGCTACATGAGGTAGTCACTTGGAATGCTTTTCCAACAGTTTTGATGCTGAGCACTTGTTGGCGGCTTTTCCTTCACTTTGCAGCCCAACTCATCCCAAACCATCTCAATTGAGTTAAGGTCGCGTGATTGTGGAGGCCAGGACACCGGATGTAGCGGCATCACTTTCCTTGGTCAAATAACTCATACACAGCCTGGAGGTGTGATCTGGGTCATTGTCCTGTTGAAAAACAAATTATAGTCCCACTAAATGCAAACCAGATGACGTATTGCTGCAGAATGATGTGGTTGCAATGCTGGCTGAGTGTGCCTTGAATTCTAAATAAATCATAGACAGTATCACCAGTAAAGCACCCCCACACCATCACACCTTCTCCTCCATGCTTCACGTTGGGAACCACACATGCAGTAATGATCCCTTCACACCAAAGAACATATTTCCACAGCTTTAATGTCCATTTCTCGTTTTTCTTATCTGTTCTTATTGGTGTGTTTCAGTAGTGGTTTCGTTGCAACAACTGCCTTCATGAAGTCTCCTCTGAACAGTTGATGTTGAGATGTGTCTGTTACTTGAAACTCTGTGAAGCATTTGTCTGCAATCTAATTTCTGTGGCTGGTAACTGTATTAGCAGAGGTAATTCTGGGTCTTCCTTTCCTGGCGGTCCTGATGAGAGTCAGTTTCATCATAGCTGTTGATGGTTGGATACTGCGCTTGAAGAAACGTCCTTCTTTTGAAGAAAAGTTCTTCAAATTTAACGCATTGACTGACTTTCATGTCTTAAAATAATAACAGACTATCGTTTCGCTTTGATTTGAGCTGTTCTTGCCATAATATGGACTACTAAAGTACAGACACAATGATGGTCTTCTGTAAACCAATCCAACCTTGTCACAACACAACTGATTGGTTCAAACGCATTAAGAAGGAAAGAAATTCCACAAATTCCAAAAAACTTTTAACAAGGCACACCTGTTCATTGAAATGCGTTCCAGGGGACTGCAGTACCTCGTGAAGCTAGTTGAGAGAATGCCAAGAGTGTGCAAAACTGTCATGAAGGCAAATGGTGGCTATTTTTCAGAATATAAAATATTAAATGTATTTTGATTTAAAATATGAAATGTATTTTGATTTCTTTGGTTACTACATTATTACATATGTGTTATGTCATAGTTTTGATGCTTTCTCTATTATTCTACAATGTGAGAAATAGTAAACATGAGGAAATACCCTTGATTGATTTGGTGTGTCCAAAATGTTGACTGGTACTGTATACTGTAACGGCAGATGAATATGCTTCCTGGCTAACAAGAACTATAGAGCGACCTGCCAAGGCAATCTTGACATTCCAACCATAAACCAGCATTATAACCTGAGTTATAATGTATGCGCTTAATGTATGTTTAAACAAGGAATTAATTGGACGTTTACTAAAGAAAAATATAAATGTGCGAGCAAAATAGAAAACTGTGAAACAACATTTCATTTGATAAACGTGCTATTGAGTCTGTGGTGATGTTTTGTGCATACAGCCATAGCTTTAGCTTTTGTTCAGAGACCTTCCAGTACAACTGAGTAACAAACAATTAGGGACATGTAAACATACCAAATAACTAATGTTGCTATTCTCTACATCATTCTTTGTCATTGTTCTGTGAATTAAGGATAATATGTGTCTCTGCAGGGAGAATAGGTTTTTGTTCCGTACGTAACAGGCTTTGCCTGAAAGTACCCTTATATGGGTAATTCTCTGAAGATAAGGTGTGTGTCTGTGTATGCATGTCCATGAGCGCGTGTGTGCGTGTACTCATGTGTACCTCAGTCTGTCTTACACTAATGGCACCTGTTCAAATAGCTTACCTGGCTTCTGTCACTCCTGTCAGTATTGTTGTGGCATCCATTGCTTCTATTTTAACTTGTCCCTTTTCCTTTCCTCTGTTTCTTCTTTCTGCCAGATCCCTTTGAGGCGTTTGTCATCTTCTCTATAAGGCACGAGATAAGACGGATAGACCTTCACAAACGGGACTACAGCCTGCTAGTGCCAGGGCTACGGAACACCATTGCGCTTGACTTCCACTTCAATCGCAGCCTGCTCTACTGGACAGATGTGGTGGAGGATAAGATCTACAGGGGACGCCTTTCAGATTCTGGAGGTACGTAGGTCCCATGCATTCGATCTGGGCTACATGTTAGGCCCAAATGGTGAGCTCTATATTGCATTTCGACAACTGATGTGCCACGGTCTTATAAGCTAGCTCCTATGAACTGTGGTGTTTTTTTGGCTTTCGGACTACCTTACTAGGCCAAACATAAAATGCTAAAACTATTAGCTGTAGAGCATAAACATGGCTTCCGTCTTGCCCAATTGTTCAATTAAAATTACGTTGTGTATTTTTTTATCTATAAAGTTTTGTTTGTAGTTCTCTGATACTGTGAAATGATAATGTCTTTCCATTGAAAGCTATTTCACGATTCAAAGTCTATTCGCCATGTACTCACAGAATAGCTGTTAAAAAGTACACTGAAAGGCTCACTTGCAAGCTCTTTCCCAAGAGTGTTATAATGCAAGTAATAATAATGATATAAAAAATTAAACATTAATGGAATGCAACAATATACAGCTCAGTGTCACTCACTGCTCTTTTGAAAGTGCAGGCGAATTTAAGGGAGCTATATACAGAAGAGAAAAACGTGACTGATTGGCGAAAATAATGCTGAGTATAACAATGGGTAGACTGCAGGTCCCTCAATAGCCTTTCCCACTGCTATAGTACATCTCTGAAGACTGATGAAGTAGAACTACTCCATGGATTGGTGTTTTGTGCTGCTCTATGTACCGTGCCTCTATTGCAATGGGACACTTTCTCTCATTTTCTTCATGAGGCCATAGAATGTGTCCCGCTGTTGCACCTATTTCTCCCTTTTGTGATCCTTCTACAAAAGGCTCCAGCAGCTGAGAATAATTGTAAACAGCTGGATTATAGACATACTGGGGGAACCTTTTATGTTTAATAGAACACTGGAGAAAACAATCTTCTTTTATGTCAATAGGTTCTCATTCAAGATCTCTAGCAAGTGTTTTCGCCCCAGAAAATAGCATTTTGTTGGCCGTCCAACAAACAAATCCTCTCAACGGGTGAAATGATTAGTTTTAGTTGTGTCCATCCCTTCTACAGTCTACCAGTCTAGGTTCTTGTTCCATCACCTTCTATAAAGGCCCGTGTGGCGGTGATCATGACCCTGTGGTTGATGTTCCCTTTAGGTGTGACAGGGATCGAGGTGGTAGTGCAGCATGGTCTGGCCACTCCAGAGGGGTTGGCGGTGGACTGGATAGCCGGGAATTTGTACTGGATCGACAGTAACCTGGACCAGATCGAGGTGGCCAGGCTGAATGGAGAGATGAGGACCACACTGATAGCTGGGGGGATGGAGCATCCACGAGCCATGGCCCTGGACCCAGGACAAGGGTGGGTGCTATCTCTGATCAGTGCTAGATTCAAATAATATTGTTTCTTTCTAATGCTTTGATTGTTTCTTTGTGCCAGATAAATATGGTTTACATTTTTGGCATTATTCAGATGCTTATGTTGTTTTAGAGAAGCTCAGTCAAGGACAGCTTTAAAAAAAAAAGAATTATAATATTTGAATCCATGTCTGTTTTGCTATGCATGCTTACTCCTCAATCAATCAGGATTCATATCATAATAAGAAAAAACAGCACCCCTCATATTCTCCTATCCTCTTCTACTATCAATGATAAACATATTGAATCATTTATAATAGGATTTTGGACTCTACTATAGCGACGACACATGATATGGAATTTTTTTTCCTCTTTCCTGACTCATGCACTTTACTACACTTCATTTATCTCTTTTAAAGTATTGCTTCAATTCGTCTGTGAACAATATCACAGGCACTACTGTCAATGTGACATACATTTTACAAAAAGTAAAAAACTAAAAAATTGGGATACCGATAGTGTGTTGAATGTGTTGCGTAGTTTTATTTATCCAAAATAATTAATTACTTATTTCACCTGACACTTACTGGCTTTATTTCCTTTTAAAAGAACATCCAGACTTTCTGTAGAATCTGTTTGATATTCTGTACTACACTGCACTTTTTAAGGGGGATGACTGCATTTTAGAGAACACATTAAGATTAATCAATAATTGTGGTGCCTTCAAGCAAATTTTTCTCCTTAGCAATAATTCTAATGCAATTACTTGAATCCACTTCAAAGGGTGGGCCATTGATATAAGGGGCTATTGATCTGTACAATGATATTTCTTCCTAACACTGTTTCATTGTTGTCAATGCCTAATTTAAGCATTTCCTCCTCACTGGCAGTTTGTGTGGACAAAAGCAGGATGCTTTCCTTGTTTAGGTGATTAGACGTTACTCTGTTGATGGTCAAATGAATCACATTGTTCATTTACAGACGTCAGTGAGTCATAGTAGGTCAAAATTGCAGATGGCATCCAGTTCTACCCATGTCACAGATGCTGGGAAACACTGAGCCATTTGGTGAAGTTCTAGAACCCACGCAGATAGCTGCCAATGTGTGTGTTAATGGTTCCCTCTTACAGCTATGCACACTTTATGTAGTTATTCTGTTTTACACTGGCAATGAATAAGGCTCTGCTTATGAAATGCATAAAGCTGTTTTGTAGTCTTTAGTCTTGGTAGACATTTTAACAAAAAATAAGGATAAAAACATTGTTGCCAATATTTCAAGATGTACTCCAGAGGTTTTATAATTCAAGCCAGTATTTTTAAGTGGTGCTAATGAGCAACAACATTTTCTATGCACTGTCATCCAATTGTGATTATGTGACCTGCCAAAAAAATACAAAAAAATGAGTGGTTTGGGTATCTACTTTTTGTCATTTTCTATCTATACAAGGAAGCAGTGAATCTCTGTGCTTTCATAAATCTTTAGTTACTTTTTCTATAAAGTCACTTCATTACTGGAGACAAAATAGAATGTTTTGGTCTTAATTTTGGCAGATTTTTGGAAAAGTTATTTATTTGGGTATTTTGGTAGGACATCCAAATCTTTCTTGCCCCTTAAGGTTGAATTGCTAATGATATTACTGACTTAGCGGCTTCTTGCAAATGTGCTCCATCCTCATCTTAAGGGTCAGTTTTATCCCTTCTAGATGTGCTGGGTGGTAATGCCTCAATGTATAATATAAAAGCAGACAAAGGGCTAATGTTTCTGCAGGATTTACAGAGTTATAGTCCCAAGTAAGCAATTTTCTTAGCTAAATTAATAGTTATATTATCTCCAGCAACACATACTGAAATTGGCAACGTAGTCTATACTACCATTTGATCTATTCAGAGAACATTTGCTTGACCCCTGCAATGAATAACATGCACATTAGAAGTTCTTCTAATTAGTATTGTTACTAAATTATTACAATTAAATACTAAAAATATATTGTTAATTAAAACTGCCTGCTATATATGCTGTAGACTAAACAACACTATTAGCACAGTAGTGTTATTTAGGAGCAGTGGGGAGTGGAGCAGTGAGGAGAGGTTGACCAGGTAGTGAGTTTGTATGGGAGAAAGGCAGTGGAGAATGAGTGTCTGGTACACAGTAAAGCAGTAGTCATTGGAGATTTAGCACAGCAGCATAGCTGAGTAAGCCAAGTACCACGCAAACAAACATGGAAGTTGCTAAATTAACTAACATTGAGCGGAACCCTCAAAATGTAGTGGACTGTTTTAACAATAAAACTCACCATAAAGGTCTGAAACTTATGACATTTATTGACAAAACAGCTAAATAGCCAAGGCTGTGGAAGCTTATTAAACTACAACCCTGTTTCCCAAAAAATTGGGACGTTCTGTAAAATTTAAAGAAAAACAGAATGCAATGACGTGCAAATCATGCCGCTGCCTTTCTTTGGGCCCAAGCTCATTTAAGATGGACTGAAGCCAAGTGGAAAACTGTGCTGCTGCCTTCTCTGGGCCCGAGCTCATTTAAGATGGACTGAGGCGAAGTGGAATACTGTCCTGTGGTCTTGCAAATCAAAATTTGATAATCTTTTTGGGAATCATGGATGCCGCGTCCTCCGGGCTAAAGAGGAGACGGACCATCTGGCTTGTTATCAGCGCACAATGCGAAAGCCAGTATCCATGATGGTATGGGGGTGCACATGGTGTACATGACATGTGTGACTTGCATATCTGTGAAGGCACCAGTAATGCTGAACAATATATAGAAGTTTTGGTGCAACATATGCTGCCATCCAGACAACATCTTTTTTAAGGAAGGTCTTGCTTCTTTCTGCAAGACTATCAAAGCACATTCTGCACATATTACAACAACATGGCTCCATATTAAAAGAGTCTGGGTGCTAAACTGGCCTGCCTGCAGTCCAGATCTGTCACCCATTGAAAACATTTGGCGCATTATGAAACGAAAAATCAGACAAAGGAGACCCCGAACTGTTGAGCAGCTGAAATCCTATGTTGGCCAGTAAAAGAGTAGGGGTTTCTATGATTCTCTCGTCTTTTCACTTTACGAAAAAGTCAGTTATCGTTACATATTGATAGTTATTGTATCAATGTCATTGACGAATGAAAGAAAAACAAACATTTTTGCACCATGAAATAGCTTTGGCTGTGTTAAGTTCAAGTAGTAAGTTAGATACTAGTAAGCCTATTACTGGCTAATAAGCTGTTAAAACAGCTGTTAAAACGTAGTTTCAAAAGTATTGGCACCCCAATCAATATGTTGTGAAACGTCCCCTGGAGTGGATAACAGAGTCTCTTCTGTGAAGTCTGACAAGGTTAGTGCACAGTTTTGGAGGGATCTTGGACTACTCCTCCATGAAGCACATTTCAAGATTCTTGATAGTCTTAGGTTTGAGATATTGACTGCCCTTTTCAATTCCCCAAAGCATCAGTGATCTCCCACTATATTTTATGTATGCAAAGCAGGTTATTCCTTGAAACCCTTCCAAGGAGCTTATTGACATGGAAGTGGCGTCTAACATTTGATTTATAGTCTTGATAACCACTAAATTCCACTAGTCTGCCGTTCTGAAACAGTGATCTTTGGATTCTTCTTTGCCTCCCTTACTATCATGCATGGGGACAATATGCACATGCATCCTCTTGTCATATTTGCAACTGTTCCAGACTTCTGAAGCAGGAATAAGTGAAAGGCATCAATACAGGTCCTGGAGACTGAAACCAATTAAAAAGAACACAATTACATAACAGACACTACTTTCTTTGTTTGTCTTTTAAATATTCTTTAGGGTCATCTAGTCTAGTGGATCCGGCATGAACAGAAATCTTCAGAAATCTGAAAAAATTCAGATTCTAGACAGTCCGGAATCGTAGCCACTCCGTTAATAAATGTCTTGGGATTTCCAATTACTATTTATGGTCTAGTTTGAATTATTGTATTGTATACACTTTTTGTATAATGTATAAAGGGTGTTAAACCTTCACCTAATTGATTTAATGTTTTTAGAATCGTGTTCTGGACAGACTGGGATGCTACCTTCCCTCGTATCGAGGCAGCTTCAATGAGCGGTGGAGGACGACACATAGTGTTCAAGGACATGGAAATAGGAGCCTGGCCCAACGGACTAACTTTGGATCATCTTGAGAAGAGAATTATCTGGACTGATGCACGGTACAATGTCTTTGTTTATAACTTTAAGAAGTAAATTATTAAATATATTCTTATTTATATTGACAAACTGTCAGGATGGTATCACAACAGTGATGACCGCTGGGCAATTATAGTATATGTATGCAAATCATGTTATTTTCTGTTCCTCAACTGACATACTTAGAGAAACATGTTGGTTGATTGTAAACGGTAGCTTAGTTACAGTGAAAAGAAGGCCGCCTTATTCAAATGTGCTATAACCACAGGAAGACAATTTTTTATGAGGACATATTACATGTAAACCATTGAATTAACATCTACTTTGTACAGCATTAGAAAACATATTACAGACAAACAAAGCTTATTACATCTTTGATTAAAACAATATTTTGATGTAGATTTAGCTGGTCTTTTTACTATATAGAGAGAAAGAGCCTTGTAACAATGTATTGTATTTCCATGAAATACAGTAGGTAGTCAGTGTACTGTATAAAGACAGGCAGCCTCATGATGACATACAAACCACCCTATTTCCTCTAACAGTTCATGTCATCTTGTTTCAAGTTCAACTTTCAAGGTATTTGTCAAATGCACTGAACAGCACAGCGCCATCCTGCACAATGAATTTCTTGGGACATGGCACCTGAAAACTACGTAGTGAGAGTTAAGAAGAAGAATATATAAGCAAAAATATAGCCTGACAAAAAAATAAAAATAATGCAACACTATACATAACACGGTACGCTGGCAGAGGTTTTAAAAAAGAGTACTGTAAACTAGCAGCTATCTGGGTGATATTATTGAACATTATAGATATGGCAAGTATGGGTGTAATATACATAACAATGTAAACTAGCAGCAATTTGGTAGAACTATTGAATATTATAGATACATATGAGGGTAATAAGCTTATGAATGGTAGCATAACACACTAAAACTACGTAGTGAGAATTAATAAGAAAAATATATACACAAAATATAGCAAGAAGGTAAAGCAATAATATACATAACACTGTACATAGCAGCAGTTTAAAAAGAGTACTGTAAACTAGCAGCAATATTGGTAGTGGTATTGAAATGATCTACAGTACATTGCAATGTTGTACTGTCATGGTTACTGCAGGGACCTCACAGCATCTGATCACCAGGCCAAGTCAAGTCAAATTTATTGATAAAGCACATTTGAAAACAACAAGTGTCAACCAAAGTGCTGTACAATTAAATGTCTAGGACAGCAAAAAGACCAATTTTAAATGGACGATGGATGGCAGATTGACGACTATGAGCGTTTTTGCACTAGGAATGTTTTATTTAGATGAACAAGACTTTTTGACAGATTTGCACCTGAGATACATTTTCTGTGTTGTAAACAAGCAAAAAATTTCAATTGTCAAAAGTCAGCTTGTTGTCTTATGCAGTAAGCCCATGAGCTGTGTTAGAAAAGGTCAGCTTTAAAAATTGCCACTGACATTTATAACAAAAAATGCATAGGGCATGTGCCTCAATCGATTGGGGTTTGCCAATGTTGTTTTCACTGTGACAGAACAATTGTTTTTTTAAGTAGATGATCATTTTTCACAAAGAAAAAATCACATTGCTATAGTGGGGGGAGAGCAATATAACCAGACACTTCAATTGCACTAGCTCATCCCTGCTCTCCCTGAGTGAGAGTGTTGCATGCATACACAGTCCAATAATTACTTCAAGCGATTCATGAACTTTTTTACATATTTTACGTATTTGTCATTATATTCCTGTAAACCGGGGTTAGTTACTGTTTTTTCTAAATTACACTATAGGGCCTTGGAAATACGATGACATTGCTAAAATGTGCTAATAGTTGAATATAAATTGCCATAATCATGATATTATCCAATGTATTTTCACATAAGGCAACATTGTCAAATTTGGCTAGCAAATTTTATTAGGAATTACCAGCAATGCTAATGTCTGCTACCTAAAATTCAGTGGACTCCCCACTGAATTAACCAGTATTAACCAGCAAGTTAAATGTACTGCATATAAAATCCATTTGATTACATCAAAATAATGATAAAAGGTTTAGCTATGTTTCCTTCTTTAGAGGTGGTATGTTTTCAAATCTTACATGTGTATTGTGATGTAACGTGCAATCTATGAGCATTTATTCAAAAGAAACATGTACTCTTCGTTAACCAGCAGTATGGGATGTGACTAGCTGATGTTCATGCACTGCATCCTCCAACACTACGAGTGTAATTTCTGTCAAATGTACAGTTATTCATGCTTGCTTCCACTAAGAATATTAGACTTTCCAAATTCCTACACTGTTTTAATAATGGGCATAATGTATTATTAGATTATAGCTAGTCTATAACTCGACAACTGCTGACACTTTATTTAACGTTATTTTGTATGCACACTGCTTGTTAAATGATTACGTCGAAAGGGACCTTTATGAGCCCACAATCTCCCTGCCTATTAGAATTTACGTCTACAGTAAGCCTAATCGATGTAAAAACATGCATCCAGAAACATTTGGGCAAACATTAATATGTTTGAAGCTGAATGCCACATTATGTGAAAGGGATGACATAGTTCATTGAGAAGTACTGCTACATTTTATCGGAACGTCACACAATGACCTTATATTGTGTGTAAGATTGGAAATGTGTACTCATGTGTTGATCATTGTGTACCGTAAACAAAACATTATAGTGTGTTTTTTCCTTTTAAAATAATTTATCTTGCTTTCGATGCTAGTACTTCAGATGTACTGTTTTGTACAGTAGGTACTATCATAACCTGAACAATGACCTAACTCCTATGATAGTCAGAATGTATCCATTAAAATTTGGACAATATTGATATCCCTAAGAAAAGCAACTCTAATATTTGAATACACATCACCATAATCAAGTTGTTATCAAGCATAGTTTGAAATAAGGCAAAATTGTCATTAGCTAGCTAATTCCATCAAGAATTGCTAGCAATGCTAACGTTTTGCTAACGTTTAAAAATATTTTTTAAACTTGCCACAAATATTCTCTGCTTTTTCCTGGCTACTCTTTGCTTCTCTGACTAGCTGTCCAAAACCTGTGTTCTGGCAAGGACATGAGTGACTGGAGAGCGGCACACTCTCTTGTTGAAAAACCCACTCTCTTGCCTACTGCAAAATGTCTAAAACATTTCTCGCTAAGTGGATAGGGATGACTGGACCATGACATGCTCTTTGATCTCAAGTGATAGCAAGCTGACCAACTATTTTGTGTTCGAGGAGAACGTGACATTACTGGAAAGATAACTTTTTCCCATTAGTCTCACTGGAATTGTTATTTTCCTTTGTTAAGATTTTGATATATTGAGAATAAGGAACAGGAAATTGACATTACTCTTTGAGCTAATACTGGTAATGTGTACAAATCCTGCCTGATCCCCCACTGATCTCAAGTGAGACAAATCATTTTTGTTGGATTAAAGAACTAAACTGTCCACCTTTGTGGAGCACTTCTCTATTGCTAACATTGGTTAATAATCTAGGATCCATTCACCCCGATCAGAGAAATCACCTTGTTACGTATAATCAGTATGGTCCCATTTCTGTGTCCTCCCATTGGCGTGGGTGCGATCAGTTTATACGCCTGTAGATTGTATTAATCTTTATTATGAAAAATGTTATCCCTGAATTATTATTATATATATGAAAATAATTATTAGTCAATCACCTTGATATAAGCAGTTTTCTCCCTTTCTTTGCAATGTATCAAACATATCCTATGCCCTATTATCAAAATTGGAAATAAGTAGGGTTAACTGCCTTGCTCAGGGACAGAACAACATATTTTTCACCTTGCCAGTCCTAGTATTCAATTTAGCAGCCTTGTTTTTACTGGTCAGATGTTCTGATCACTAGGCTACCCTGTTGCCCCCAATCTCTTTCTCTACAGTGTGTAGAGACATTGACATTCCAGATCATGTATTTTTCCTCACCTGTCGTGTCACCTCTTTCTTACAGCTCTGATGCCATCTTCTCTGGCTAGTCTGATTATTTTACAATAAAGAAGAGTTACAGGTACCTTCACCTATCATATTTTCTCCCTCTTACAGTTCTGATGCCATCTACTCAGCACTGTACGATGGCAGCGGGGTCATAGAGATCCTGAGGGGACATGAGTACCTGTCACACCCCTTTGCTGTTTCCCTTTTCGGGGGAAATGTCTATTGGACAGACTGGAGAACCAACACTTTGTCCAGAGCCAACAAGTGGACGGGTCGTAACGTAACAGTGATCCAGAAGACCAGTGCTCAGCCCTTTGACCTACAGATATTCCATCCCAGCCGACAGCCGCAAGGTAAACAGCCCACACCTGAACCTTTTGTATTGCACATCAGTTATCTCCTTGAGATTCCTGTCACTGTGCTCTATGGGCTGGTTTTCCAGATACATACTTTACTTCCGTATCTACAGGTTCAGTCACTTCCCTGTTGATTCATGCAAACGAGTTACATATGACTGTTAGCCACATTCTGATAATGATATGTATCTGATTTAGGCCATTATTTTCTCATTGAACTGACGCTAGTCATAATGCCGCTACATATTGACTAAGAATCATTTCTCAAAAGGTGAATGAATCCCCCGTTGCATACTGAGAAGAGCGACAATAATGCTATTCATTTTTGCTTCTTCTGTGCCCTCATTGGGCCTGCCAATCATGGGGTTTCTCAGCATGCCAACAATGAGAAGGGGCTGAATGATTGAAAAAGGTAGTCATGCAGAGAATTAGCTTGCATTAATGGTACCTAAGAATGTGTTTCCCCCTCTGCCCAAATTAGGCTAATTGGTTCATGCTACAGTGTCAAGCCGTTTTTCAAATGAATTGAACCAGAATTAATGAGAGGAACTGCAGAATGAGAGCGAGCTACGATTAATCCTGTCAACAGAGATGATAGCCTTTCTCTGTATATGCCTGTGGGAAGTCAGAATTATGGCACAAATTAAATCAACTATGCAGATTATTCATGTACTCTAGGTGTATGGAAAATAAAATAGACTTGCCAGTTACCATATTTCGTAATCAGTTTGACTCATCAACTTACCGTCCTTTTTTATGAAAGGTTTTTACTATAATGTGAGTTTATTTTACATTTAATTGTACAAGGCCTGCACGTATTATTCTTATTATTACTCTACTACAGTCATGTGAAAACGGTACACCCCTGTGGAAAGTTGTCTCTTTCTTTTACATATTTGGAGACTCGGATATCTGAGCAAAATTCTAACCACATTCATTGATGAAGGTAACTTAATTTTTTGCATCAAAATAAAATGTAAACTTTGAAACATTTGGTAATTAAAATCAACGGACATTCAATTTCATATTGCGGAAAAAATAAGTACATTCCCACCTTCAATATTTGGTGTTGCCCCCTTTTGCTGAAATAACTTAATCCAGTAGTTTCTTGTAACTATCTTACAGTCTCTTACATTGACTGGGAGGAATGTTTGCCCACTCGTTTTTACAGTTCTGCTGCATCTGTGTCATGTTCAAGTGCTTTCTTGTATGCAGGGCTCACTTCAAGTTCCCCCATAGCATTTCAATAGAGATGTAATCGAAATCTGGACTTTGACACAGCCATTCCATAACCTTCATTTTTTTTTCATTGTGAACCGTTCTGTTGTAGCTTTGCTTGTGTGTTTTGCATCATTGTCCTGTTGCAAGATTCATGTTCGGTTCTGCTTCAGCTTTTTTTACAGATCTCACATTCTTCTCCAGAAAATAAAGTAGCCACAATCCATAATGACACAATTCCATGCTTTACTGTTGGTTTGTGGTTCTTAGGTTCTAAGGCGGTGCTTCATTTTTGTCAAACATGGCATTTTGGCATTGTAGCCTAACAACTCCACCTTTCACACATCTGTTCAAACACATTGTTCCAGTAGTATTTACCCAGATGTTGTCTGGCAAACATCATTCCTATTTTTGGTAGCAGATACTTCCTTTCTGATCTCCCATGTAGGCCAGGTTTTTGCAGTCTCTTTCTGACAGTTGACTCATGCAGGTCGACATTGATTGTGGCAAGAGTGGCCTGTAGGTACCTTGACATTAGCCTAGGGTTGTTAGAGACTTTAATGATTTTTTGGTCAGATCTGGGTCTGAATTTGGTTGGAAAACCTATCCTATGTTGATTGTCCAGTGGTTTGGAATTTTCTCCGTTTGTAGATGGTCCATCGGACAGTATAATGATGTCAAATTACTTGGAAATAGCTTTGGAACCCCTCCGATAATCTTTCTTCAAAAGATCTTGGATAGAGCTTTTGATCTTGGCATGATGTGTTAACGCACACCCTATGGTTAATATCAAACCAGACCGCATTTCTAATGTTTTTCGAAGTTACTCTTTGATCATCAAGTTACTCTCTGATAACTTTCTGATTGTTCATACCTGTTTTGTTGCACCTGGTTTTAATTTTTGCCATTATATATAGTGTGATGGTTATGGTAGGGTGTAATTATATTGCTGAAGTTTGAAAATTTATTTTTTGAATGATTTGTTGAATTGGGTTATCTTTATCAATGAATGTGGTTGGAATTTAGGTCAGATATCCTAAATTCCAACCACAGATATGTACAAATATGTAATTTTTTTTTTTAAAAAGCAGGGGACTACTTCATTTTTCCCATGACTGTATACGCTCATAGAGCATGGGAAATTTGTTATGCAAATGTTATGCATAGTTGAGAGTTATAGTATTTCTATGCTTGGATTACAGCATAAAAGGGTGTTAATTTTTTTGCTTTTTATCTGATTTGCAGAAATTGATTGATATGTGAAACAGCTACTAATTAATGAATCATCTTTTTTGTGCCTATATTTTCTCGGCCAACAGGTTTAACCTCATTCCCCTTTTCTTCCACAGCTGAGTAAAAAATATATCCCCTTTTTAGTTTTCTAAGAATGTGAGCTGCAAACCATGACTATGAATTTGTACACTATTAATCTGGTTTGCATCTATTCAGCAATCCCAAAATAATGCCAATGTGGTAAGAGTTCATTTAGCAGTTTTTCCTTTGTATCTGCCTGTCCATGTCAGTTCTGCGTAGATAAGTGTAAATTGAACTGCATTTCTGAAGAAGCCAGTAAGTACCTCTAATCCCATTTTAAAGAGCCCGTTGGGGCTAAAATCCACTCCAGCCAGCCTGTCCCAAAGACTGGTGATGAGGATGCTCTCGTCCTAGCCCTGCAGATCTACACCAGAGGGTGGGTGGGAGGGTATCATAGAAAAGCTGTGTGAGGTGCAGTACTTGTCCCTGGGGGGGTTTGGTGGGTGCCAAAACTGGAGCTTGTCTGGGGGCGTCAACAGTCTTGTTGTTAATGCATTATGTGGGTTTAGGATGGGCAACATGAGGTTTGAAAACTTGGAGGAGGTGCCATTGATTAGTTAGGGAGAAAGCCAGTCCCAAGGCCTCACAGTGAGGAACTATAATTGGTTAGTTATACTGTAGCTGCAATAAAACATCAAACAGATCCTAACACTCTCACCTCCCCGCTCTGATGATTGGCAGAATGCTCACATGGTCATATTTGAAATAAGATGAATAGTGCTTGTACATTTGTCAGATTCCGTATTATTAATTGTATAACAAAATATTCTAAATGTAAACATCCTACTAATAATGTATAATATCCACGAAGATGAAATTCACTGTAGGAAGTACTAGTATTTGTGGTTCTCATTTTAATTTCATTTAAATTATTCCATATTCCCTGCATCAATACAGCCAAATGTAATGTGTGCCTGAACTGATTTCACTACATGATTTCTGCATATATCTCCATATATCTGCACTATTAAAACAAAGAATAGGAATGAATGAATGTGATCAGAATGCATAGTGCAATGAATCCCTGCATGGCAGTAAGCAGCCACTTCAGATACATGCAGGGTAAAGTTATTGGAAGCTACAGCCATGTGCAGAAGTAAATACATCCCCTGGCATGTTGTCTCTTATTACCACAGGTATTGCTATGTAATTACATTTAAACAATAATTTATAAGTATAAGTAATTACACATATAAGTATAAGTAATTGAAATACAACATGTAATTACAAATTGCCCTGTCGGATGTTATTCCAAGTGTGTAGTTACATTAGTCTTTCATTTTGTAACAAAATAATGTCTTACACATGTAATCAAAATATTTTGTAATGACACTTTTGCAGTTGGCTATTTAGCATCAAGATTTTGATATGTAACTTACGTACCTGCACAAGTGTGAATCACCTTGTTGCTTGCTCTTTTGCTTTTTTGGGCTGAGTATCTGTATAAGCTTGTTGTGACAAGCTCAGTGTTTAGGTTTGTCTAGCTGGCTAATGTTTGTTTTTGTGACGACTGATAATGTGAAAAGGTCTTCATAAAATACATTTGATTGATTGATCAAGACATTTTATGAAAAACATGAATTGTAACAAACAATATGGTATCATTAACTAATATAAGCTAATTTCCCATTGTTATTGCCTGGCTACAATTTTTCTTTTCAGTCAGATGTTTTATATAAGACGTATTTGTATAAGACAGCAATATCATTCATTTTGTTAATAAATATATTCCTAACTAGGAATAGTTAACTTATGAGAACCTGAAACTAAAGGCTAAAACCTTTGTCAATACCATGCAGTTGAATACACCTGTAATGACACAATCAGTATTTCTATTTACAGATAGATTAGCTCTTTAATGGATAGAGTAGCTGATTTAATTTAGTTTTTATATTTCTGAACACGTTGTCACAGGTATGCCATTCTAATTTCTCTGTTTCTACATGGTAAGCAGCAACTGAACCACGAGAAGCATCTGCGTACTGTGTGTACACACCATGCCCAATCATGGCTACATGTCGAAACACACTTATGAACAATATCATATCATGTCAAAATCATATCATATCAAAATCATTCCAATATGCCTGAAATAAGCACAGTGCCAAAGCACGATATACAATGACGCAGCCCACAAAGCAACCGATGAATCTAAGAATACAATTTCTCTGAGGTTGACATATTGTGGGTGCTATAGTGTTGAATGCACACCAATGTTTTTAGTTGGCTTGCTCTGTAGTTGCATGCTTAACTAGTAATACTTCACTAAGGAGAGGAAAGTTTGGAATGAAGGATGTGCATTTAGCTTTGGGAAATATGCTGTCCCTTAAGTGAGTGTTCAACAATCACCCATCATCCCAACCTCAGCAGCTCCCTCATGTTACAAAGGCCGTCATTGTGGTTCTGCAGAATAAACCAGTCACGCGTGCCACCTGCCGCCTTCCAATTTGGCAGCGTCTTTACTCATATTACCTGCAAATTGAGTGGAAGACTGTTCACATGCTATTCTTGGTTTGGTGCTTTTATGTCCATCTGGGTGCGGTCAATTCCTCACGTTTTCAAAACCCATAAATGGCAAAAAAACCTATACTACTAAAAAACGACTCCAGCCTTTTGAGCAACAGTTTATGGATGGTGAATGAACCTGTTCATTTTGCCTGCATTATCGGCTGGCTAATCCTAGGTGAGATGCCAGACTGACATTGTCCTATTGAAAAGCGCCCATTACACTAAACCCAAGGGGGATGGTAGTTGGATATGCGCTGGAATTGCATTTTGTCCCTTATTTTGTCTCTCTAAAATATGTTTAAACGAAAAAAAAAAATGACTAACTCATATCTGCTGAGACACTGATTTCTGCAAATATTTCCCACCTGTCTCTGACAATGCCCTCTGTGAAAACAACATATAGTAAGTAAATGATATATCCAAGAATTTGCTTCCATTTTCTTAGTCTGTTATAATAATTCAACAATGGTTTTACATGAGGCTAGAATAATTTTACAAATGACTTATTTATATTAATTATTTTCAGTACAAATTAACTGATGTGGTGAAATTACATGAAATATCGTTGCCTCTTAAGAGACGTTGCAAGGTGAAAGGTGCATTGAAAAAACAATGAAACTAAACGAATATTCTCAAGCAAATATTCATATTGATAAATCCCACACTTTGGGTAGAAATTATTGCACACATGGTTTACGCACAGATTTGTTTGCACGCTTGAGAAATAAGCCTCCAGATCTTGTGAAATGCTGTGGGGGAACTTGGAAGTGTACCGTGTGTGCAAGAAAGTCCTCAAACAATCCACAGTTGAAGCAGTACTGTGAAGAAGAGTGGGCAAAACCTCCTCCCAGTCAATGTCAGAGGCTGAGAGAGTTACAATAAACAGCTGGATGAAGTTATTTCAGCAAAAAAGGGGACAACACCAGCTAATGAAGGGCTGTACTTGCATTTCTGTTGATTTTTGATGAAGAAGTGATTGGGAAGTATGATCTTGTGACATTTTGTTCAATTAAGTTACCTTTATCTGTCAGCAGTTTTGAAGAGAAATAATGTATCCATTATATCCAAATATGTAACAAAACATATCCTTCCAGGGGATGTACATACCTTTTCACATGACTGTATAATGAGCATGTTTTATTCAGAAAGCGGGCACCATATTTACAAACTGTTAAGCTAGTGGACCTGCAGCCTCTAGCTTAACACACACATAAGGTAAATACTGTATGTCTTTCCTACACAACCTCCTTGTCTCATTTGCTTCAGAGTGGCGGAGAAAGATAGAGGATAGTGTTGATGATAAAACAACCTGATGACTAAACAGGAGTCACTACTCCCTGCATTAGTTAAACATAAACATGTTGACTTATTAACCAGATTTAAAAATATGCTGCTATTCGCTGTTGAATATTTTGTATTAAAAGTAAATGTAGCTTTCAAAACCTTCACTGTAAACAACAGCATAATACACTTCACATATATTACTGTAATATTTCCCATGACTACCTGAGGCCTTTTAATGAATATTCTAGCACCTCCTGAGAGTTGAGTACAGCCAAGTGCTCCAGCCTAGCTTGCATATTATACCCAGTAGACTTTACAGTTTGCATTGAAAAGATATCACTCTTTGGGCACCAGCTTTTCTTGGCTTTTTACGTCAGCTAAGCATGTGGTTTTGTTTTTTTTATGAGACGCCTGCCAGTCTAAAAGCATTTTCCATGTTAGTGTAATTTCCCAAGGCTATGATTCAGCAGAACACCGAACTGTATTAAGGCTTTGTTTTCTTTCATGAGTCAAATGTTGTCGGGTATGTTTTCAACTCAGACAGAGCAGACAGCGATTTTCTCTGCTAAATCCTCTGATTTCTAATGTATTCAGCAAGCCACGGCAGACAGTGAGTTCAGAAAATTAGTTTTTGTAGACCTTGCTTTGGGTAAATCAGGCATATTTGCAAAAAGGCATATTTGGATTTTGAATATTTTTTTTACAAATGGAAATAACTATCCAATCCAAAAAAGCTGTGCATGTATTTATCTGAAGCAACTTGGTGTTGCCAAAGTAAGAGCTCTGCTGTCTGTTCATGTACTGCTCCTAAAGTGATATACACAGCTGGATCACAGTAGGGTTGAACTCTTGACAGCATCCCACCAGGAAGAAGGAAATGTCAGCAAATTCACATTTATTTTGGGGGATTTAGGAGTTGGCAGTTTTGGGTAGCGGTTGTGGTTTTACAATAACAGACGTAATGGAAGACGTGATGTCTCAGAAGGTGTTTTGGGAAGCGGCAGTGGATGGGCTATTCAGTGTTTTTTGTAATTAGGATAATCTTATATTTACATTGAATTGTAGGTTTGAGTTTATCCATTAGTAATATGTATGTTTCTGTTTGTATTCTTTCTGGTTCAAGAGAAGCTCAACTTAATCAGCCCTCTGACATCAGTGAATCACCTACATCACCCATTTTTCCTGAAGCAAGCCAGTCATTTAAGCCAGTTATAGGCAGTATTGAAACAAGAGAACCAGTGTGGATGAGTTGGATGGAGTACCATCTTGTCAGCACATCTATCGGAGGGATTCAGCATTATGGTTAAGCTGTACAGGTGGCCAAATTGCCATTGGAAAACATTGTACTTTTTTGGCAGCATTTCCTTTGTTTCCTGCTCTTGACCTTTTCAGTAAGTGTTAGCATTTAAGAATAGCCCCTTAATCATATTGGTCTGCTGAAAACTACAGAACTAAGCATCAGTATTTTCTTAGCTTTAGTGCTCTTTACCGTTTACCCTGTCAGGTAGCTGACTAGACCTTCTGATCATATGCCTTTACTTAGATCATATTCTTGGACTTCAGCATTCATACCAGCTAATGCTGAAGTCAACCATTTTTTATGCTGTATATGTAGTAGACATCCTACAAAGGTTTCCCACAGAAAGTCATTTTAGTTATATTTACACGAAAGTTAAAGGTTTCCTCTTTAATCTTGTATGTGGAGAGTGTTAAAGCTTTAATTAATTTTATCCTTTTCTATATTTCTTGTGCTTTCTGCTGACAATCCCCGCCTCTGTCTCCCTATCTCTCTTTGTTCTTCAGCATCTAACCCATGTGAAGAGAGTGACGGGCGTGGCCCGTGTTCACACCTGTGTCTCATCAATTACAACCGTACCGCATCCTGCACATGTCCACACCTCATGAAGCTATCCCCCAATAGACAGTCTTGCTTCAGTAAGTCTATTTTCTGTTATTGTTAATATAGGCTATTACAATTTATCTTATTATAAAAGGGTTGAAATAATATTGTTGTTAGTTTTTATTATAAAATTATTATTATACACTCTTGAAAATGAGATCATGAGCATTTCAAGAGCTCTTTTTATCCTGCAGATTTTCAAATAAATAAATCAATATTTATTTAGATTGATATTTTCAAACGTTGCAGTGGTAAAAAACATTGAAATTGTGAAAATTCCTATAATGCTTTTGTTAAGACCTTTTTGAAAGAAATACCTGGAATTTCAGCCTGTTCAGGTAGGAAGGAACTTTTGTCATACGTGTCATATTTCTGTCACATGTAATCTGAACATAATAGACCAATGGCTGTACATCTGGGTAAGGGGCTGGGTGGGGTCTAGACAATCTTATCAGCCAATCTGGAGATTATATGTAACGCCCACACAGACTGGGAATTTCCAGGTCCAAAAGAAGCTCAGGGAAATAAATGATTGAGCATACATTTTAAATGTAGTCTAAATGAGTTATTTAAATGTAATAAATACACAATGATTTATTAGGCTGCAGTTTTTTAAAAAGTTAATTACAAAACTGCACTACAGATAGCATATACATGATTGAATTTAATTTGTGAATTGCAGACTTAGAATTATGCCTTTGAATATACTGTAGAATTTTCTTGTCATATTACCCCTATCTGACTAAAAAGGTCAGTTATTTCAAAAGTCAATGTTAGCCATTGTTTTGGTTTCTCTGTAGTGCTGAAAAGGTTCCTGCTGTACGTCAGGCGGTCAGAGATCCGCGGAGTGGATATCGACAATCCTTACATGAACGTCATGACGGCACTAACAGTCCCAGACATCGATGATGTCACTGTGGTGGATTACGATGCTCAGGAGGAGAGGATCTACTGGGCCGATGTGAAAACACAAACCATCAAACGGGCCTTCATCAATGGGACTCGGCTGGAGACTGTCATCACTGGAGGTATTTGCTAGTTGTGTACCAAAAGCTCTTTTTTTCTTAAGTTGGCAACAAATACATAATTAGTAATGCTGTCTGGAAATGCTGCTTTTTAAATATAGTGTAGGTGGGCAAAGCAAAGACATGAGACAGATTTTAGGGAAAAAAGCCTGATGGTGTTTTAATCAAACAAAACAAATCAAAGCAAAGAAAGAAACGCAAACTCAGGAACACATTATAAGGCAATTAACTGAGTTTTGTCGGCTTCTCAGACTTGTGGATACGTGCTCATTGACCGGCTCTGATTTTGCTGGCTTCCATAGCGGATCAACCTTCATGAGGGGCAGGTGCAAAGCAATGGGGCTAGCCCTCCCAGCTGCCTCAAAGTTTGAGCACCCGGCATGCTTGTCCGCCGTGTACTCTCCTGGTTCCTGCTTTTTCAGCCTTCACCCGGAGCAGGCTCTCCCGGGTTCTAAACCTCAATGGCCATAGAGAGCCTCTAACAGGACAAGCCACCGTGTCCCAGGGTTAGTGTCAGATAGGCCCAGGGAGCACTTCTTGGATTAGCCGTTGAAAAGTGGCAGAGGCCGTACGGAGTCCGAAGGACTGGACCGGTATTGTCACTGTCCGCTAGGGGGCTGTTTTTCTCTAGCGGCGGGAGCCAGGGGCACCTGCTAGTACCCCTTTGTCAGTTCTACTTCAGTAATATTCCGGGGCCCGCCCAGCCACTCTACTGTCTACTAACTTGTCCACTCGGGGCATGGTGTAGCTGTCAAATGGGCATACGTCATTCAGTCTCTGGAAGTCATTGCAAAACCAGAGAGAGCCATCAGGCTACAGCACCAGCATTATGGAATTGGACCCTGTGTTCTGTGACTCTTCAATGATGTTGGGATTTGCTAGGGACACTGGTGGACCACGACCCCTGGTTCTGTGTGAATGTGATGTTGATTGATGTGGGTTTGACGAAAACACATCCAAAAATTGATCCACCAGCTCATTGATTTCCTGTTGTTGGTGATGGGCCAGGTCCTGTCCCAAAGAGACCTCTTCCCGAATGGTGGTGACCAGAGCGCTGACATGAGCAGGTGGTTCATCCCAGCGCTTGAGGTGATTTATGTGAAACACCTGCTCCTCCCGACGGCACGACGGCTTCCTGCAGGTGGTGGTGGGCACCAACGCTACCACTTTATCCCCTGGTTAGAACTCCCAGAGGAGGGTGTGCCAGCAATAGGACCTCTGTTGATGGCACTGGGCTTCCTCCGTGTGTTGCTAAACTACCCAGAGAACACACTCCATCCTGTCTCTCATATCCTGTACATGCTCAACGACATAGTGGTAAGGCGAGGGACTTTGCTCCTTTATGCCACTTGGAGCAGACCCCGGGGATGGAGCAATGGACAAACAGCACATCCTGTAGTGCCTTCAGATTCATCTCAACAGAGGAACTGAAAATATTTTCAAAAAGTAAAAAACTGAAATGTGTTGCTTGCATATATACTCAACGAGGACACAGTTACCTTACCACTGACCTCCAACTGTTAAATATAAAAGTTGCTGTCACATCCCCTAGTAAAAGAAACACGTTCAGTGGCTGGGATTGGAGTAATGATGCACCAGTCAACCGTTTGAAATGCTTTGAATAATTCTGTGAAGTGATCACTCAAAAAGAATGCTCTGAAAGCACGTCTGGAGTTTGCCAGAAAGTGTGAGTGACTCAACTGCTATGTGGGAAAAGGTTTTTGGTCAAATGAGACCAAGATAGAGCTTTTTCTCAAATAAAAATTGTGTTGTGCAAACACTGCCCATGCCTCAAGACACACCATCACTACAGTACAGTATGGTTGCAGCATCATGCTGTGGGGTTGCTTCTCATTAGCAGGGATATTGGGCATCTTGATAAAATCAATGGAACAATAGATGGAACAATAGATGAAGTACAGAGAAATTCTTCTAGAGCACCTGTTTCAATCGATTAAAAAATCAGCTTAGGAGGCAATTCACCTTTCAACAGGACAATGACCCTAACCACAAGGCCAAAGCAAGAATAGAGTGACTCGAGAAAGGGGAATGTAGCACAGTGGCTTTATCTAAGTCTTGATATCAATTCCATTGAATGTGTAGTACTATTTGAAAATTGCACTCTGTGAGCATCATCCAAACAAATTATACTACTTGGAGTAAATCTGCAAAGAATAATGGCCCAAATTCACTCTGACACTGTTTGCACAGTTGGAAGATACTCACTCCCAAAGACTTAAAGTTGTTATTGCAGCAAAAGGTGGCTGTACCTCATATAAATATGTCAGGGTTGAATACTAATGCAAGCAACATATTTCTTTTTTTTTTTTCTTACATATATCCCCTAACTTAAAACCAATTTCACCTTACAGTAATGTATTTAGAGTGTCCGTCTTTTAAAATAAAATCTCAAACAGACCGAACTGTCAATGTACCATTTGTAATTCAGGAGTATCATAGAACTGGTCAGGGTTGTGAACACGTTTGCAGGGTGTTGTTTTTTACCCTGTTCTCAGCAAACATCAAGGGGGTGACCTGTTCCTGCAGGTTAATGTTCTACACCATTCTTATTAAGCACAACCTTCCCTCACAAGTAGTTGCTCAGGTCGTAATCTAGGCACTTGTCACTGATTACTGCAACTTGTGCTGCCCAACCCATGCAACTTATCTGGAATGCTGGTGCCCGTCTGATATTCAGTCTTCCCACGTTTTTCCATGTCACCCCGCTCCTCCACACATTCCACTGACTTCTAGTTGAAGTAGTGTGAATGTACTTAGTGAATAATTTTTATTCTGATTCTATGAAACACATCGTTGGATGTTGGCCTGACAGCCTCCATGTTGTTTTTTCTCCCTCAGATATAATTAATTGCCGTGGGCTGGCATTAGACTGGCTCTCTAGGAACTTATACTGGCTCAGCTCAGAGAATGACGAGTCTCAAATCAATGTTGCTCGCCTGGATGGGTCCCTGAAGACCTCTGTCATTCATGGGATTGATAAGCCAAGGTGCCTTGTTGTGCACCCCGCCAAAGGGTAAGGAGATTAAACCAGCATATGTGTACTTCATCGTTATGTCAGTGTGGGATCTGGAAATCTTAATTCTTTTTGAGGGGAAAAAGCAAAAAGCTCACACTGTAGATGGGACTTTGGTATTTTCATAACAGTGAATTTCTAAGTTCATATCATGAGAGTATTTTGCAGCAATTATTCAGTGGAAATACCTAGATATATTTGTAAGTGTACCAAACCAACATGATTGAAATGATCTGCTCTCATTAAATGTAATTAAAATGAACAAATTCATTATGAAGTTCTGATAAGAACTGTAAAATGTAATGTGTAATGCAATGTTTAATGTCTGTGTAATTTTATCTGCTCAAAGCTTCTGAAATTATTTCACTTTAGGAAGATGTATTGGACAGATGGCAATACAATAAACATGGCCAACATGGATGGAATCAACAGCAAGGTCCTTCATCAGAACCAACGGGAACCAGTTGGTCAGTTAAAACCTCTACAGTTGCTCTGTTCAGACTGTGGAACACAGTCTGCATTTTGCCAAATTGTGTGATTCCAACATTTCATACATCTGACATATTTAGGGGTGTAGTCCATCATGCTGGCCCTATCTTCCCTGTTCAATGTATGGTTTATTTCTGACAACATCCCTATTCCCTGTGAACTAGGTTGTGTAACAAGGAGTTGGAAGGTCCTAAAATATAAACCATAGTTATATACAGAGGCTACAGAAAGACAAAGACTTCCCCCTTGCACTTTTTTATATTTAGTCATGTCAGTGCCTCAGAGTTTAATGCATTTCAATTTATTTTGTAACCTTGCCTACACAGCGTTCCCTGCATTTTCAAGGTTTTTGTATTTTATTGTAACATTTAAAATCATAATTGGATGATACTTTACTCCCTTAGTTAATACTTGGTGGAAACACCACTGCAGTATTTAAAGGTGTTGGGATTGGGCTCTACAAAATTTGCACTCCTGGAATGTCTCCATTCATATTCCTTAATGTCGCCAGTGCTCCAGTCCTTGGCCATGAGATACATACACATGATTCTGCTTCTCAATAGGGATGGCATTACTTGGGTCATGTGCTGTCTTGGTTAGTACCATACTTAACACTGCATTTTATGCCAAAAGTTAAATTTTAGTTTTGTCTTATTCCAACAGGATTGTATAATGGACTTTATAAAACACTTTTAAATGATTCAAGGTGGGCTTCCTTGAGTAATGGCTTCCTTTTTGCTATTAACCATACAGAGTAGATGTGTGAAGCACTTAAGATATTGCTGTCACAAGCACATGAGTCTTGGCAACAAAATCCTGTTACTTTGTCAAAGATATTATATATACACAAAATTATGTGAACCCCTTCATTGAATAACTTGTGGCACCGCCATTAGCAGCGATAACTTGGAGTAAACATCTCCTGTAGGCACTAATTTTTTTTTTTTTTTAGGGATTTTTGCTCATTCCTCCTTAGAAAACTCAGCTCACTTTGAGGGGTGTCTGGCATGTACTTCCCACTTCAGGCCATGCCACAGCATCTGGATTGGGTAAAGATCAGAACCTTGAGTTGGCCCATTCAAAACACAAATCTTCTTTCTCCTTAGCCTTTCCTTGGTATATTGGCTTGAATGCTTTGGGTCGTTGTCTTGTTGGAATACGAATTTTCTGCCCAGCTTTAGCTCTTTGACTTGTGACCTGACTTTCTGTTCAAGAATCTCCTGGTATACCTCAGAATTCATGATTCCTTTGATGGTGTGCTGTCAACCATGCCCTGAGGAGGAAAAGCAGACCCAGATCTTGAAATTCCCACCACCACACTTGACTGTTGATATGCAGTTGTTAATAGTAAGGCTGTTAATATAGCGGTTTTAATGTGACCAAAATGTTGTCCATGGAATGTACTTCCAGAAACCTTCAGGCTTGTCCAGGTGCTCTCTGGCAAAGTTAAGACAGGCAGTTTGGTTCTTTTTTGAGAGCAGAGGCTTCTTCCTAGCAACCCTCTGATGAATGCTTTTTTTGATTCAGTGTTCTTGTTATTGTTGAAGGCCGCAGAGTTAACCTGAGATGCAAGGGAGGTCTGCATATCTCCGGATGTTATGTTTGGGTTGGAATTGACCTTATTCATTATTTTTGTTGTGGCTCTTGGGGTATTTTTGAAGGGCATCCATTTCTAGGCTGAGTTGCTGTCCTGTTAAATACTCTCCATTTATAAATGATTTGCCTCACAGTGGACTGATGGAGCTCAGATATTTTATAGATGTTGTATAGCCTTCCCCAGACAGATGTGCTCACTCTACCCTCTTCCTGATGTCCTCTGAGATCTCCGTTTGTCTCGGCAGGGTGTGTTTTGCATTCACCTGTACAGTATGGGTAACACCGAACTGAATAGGTTTCTTGTCTCTATTTATCGGAGTCCTTTGCAAACTCTCCCTAAAGATCCTTTGTTTGATTGGATCATATGGTACCCAATTCTTTACCTGCAGATTCTACTTCCCTACATGATTTTAACATGCAACTTGGGGTTCACTTATTTTTGCACCGGCAGAAAATTCCTTTTTTGTTTTGTTTTTCTACTACAGGCATGATTTCCTGTTATCCAACATATGGAATTAGTATCGATAAACTTATGTCTGATAATAAAGACTGGTTCTGAACACTAAAAAAATCTATTAATTGACAAGGGGTTCACTTACTTTCAAGCAGCAATGTTTATACAGTATGTGTGTGTGTTTTCCCTTTAAAAGTGTTCAGTTTGGTGTGTAATTGGGGGAAACATTTACTTTATTTAATGATATCCAAATAGAAGGGGTTGTAATGATTTGCTACCACACAACCACACCTAACTTAAATCCGCTTCTACTGTCATACACAGTTGTATTCAACTTGAAATGTTATTTTCAACTTATATAAACATTAAGTGAACATTTGTACTTCTGCAAGTTCTTGCCTCAAACATCTGTACTCACAGGCAGACCAAGGTCAAACTTTTATGTTCGCCGATAAACACTAACATGTTCGGAACCATTGGAGCAACTTTAGCCATCTGTTCAATTTTCTATTAACTCAGTCGGTTATAATATTTTAACAATAGTTGTACATTTTGCAGTATGTTTAAGAAATTAATGTACCCTGTATGAATTATTGTCTTGCACTGATGTGGTCAATTTCTATAACATATTGTATTGTTAACAAAAACTATGCATGGTCATGGCTGTGTTAATTTTTGAACATTCTCAATCAAACTTCTATCAACTTAACGTCTTGTAGCATTGATTACCAAATCTTTCTTAACACCCCCAAAAGCCGCTTGGAACAAATCAAAATGTTTTTTTTCTGGTGTAAGCATTGAGCTCTTCATTCTGTTCATACCCTTGATCTATCATTTCTCTTAACTCAGAAATTAATCAACCATCTGAATAGTTATGCAGGATTTAAATTCTGGGTTAATTGAAATCCACCAGACACAGATATCTGACTTCAAAGATAAAATGAACCAGATCACCACTAGACAGTTTTCACACTATAGTCACATACCATATAATTGTTAAACCTATTATTAACCTTGTCTCATTCCCCTCCCAAGGTCTTTCCATAGACTACACGGCCAACAAGCTGTACTGGATCAGCTCTGGCAATGGCACCATCAACAGGTGCAATATGGACGGCAGTGGCTTGGAGGTGCTGGAGAGCATGAAGAGGGAGCTAACCAAAGCCTCAGCGTTGGCAGTTATGGGTGAGTGAGTAATGTGTTTCAGACATACTTTAACCACGTCCCATGACTTGCAGTTTTTGGGACCATAAACACATTATTTAATGAGTATACGCCAAACTGTGCGCCTAAAATGTTAACGTGAAGGTCTTTGTCCGGCTTGAGTGGTGGAACATGTCGGCCAGGGCATCATGGGGAGGATTAGCACCTGCTGCTCATCAACTGGTTTTTGGGGTGAAACGTAACCAGTGCTTTGGTTTGTGAAAAAAATTTGTTTTTTCAACTCACGGTCAATTTGAATGCTTGTGTTGACGTAACATTTAATCACATTAATCACATCAATATTCTGTCAACAATTGGTTGACATTTTTCAATTTATTTCAGAAACCTGAAGGTGGATGCAAATTGCTTGATATCAGTGCTGGATCTAATGGCTCTAACGTGTGTGTGTGTGTGTGTGTGTGTGT
>JACXGI010007147.1:0-32014 GCA_016801175.1 Esox masquinongy
GAGGTCAGATGCTTCTTGTAGTTGGCCACCAGCTTTGCACACATCTCAGGAGGGATTTTGTCCCGCTCCTCTTTGCAGATCTTCTCCAAGTCATTAAGGTTTCGAGGCTGACGTTTGGCAACTCGAACCTTCAGCTCCCTCCACAGATTTTCTATGGCATTAAGGTCTGGAGACTGGCTAGGCCACTCCTGGACCTTAATGTGCTTCTTCTTGAGCCACTCCTTTGTTGCCTTGGCCGTGTGTTTTGGGTCATTGTCATGCTGGAATACCCATGCACGACCCATTTTCAATGACCTGGCTGAGGGAAGGAGGTTCTCACCCAAGATTTGACGGTACATGGCCCCGTCCATCGTCCCTTTGATGCGGTGAAGTTGTCCTGACCTCTTAGCAGAAAAACACCCCCAAAGCATAATGTTTCCACCTCCATGTTTGACAGTGGGGATGGTGTTCTTGGGGTCATAGGCAGCATTCTTCCTCCTCCAAACACGGCGAGTTGAGTTGATGCCAAATAACTCAATTTTGGTCTCATCTGACCACAACACTTTGACCCAGTTCTCCTCTGAATCATTCAGATGTTCATTGGCAAACTTCAAATGGGCCTGTACATGTGCTTTCTTGAGCAGGGGGACCTTGCGGGCGCTGTAGGATTTCAGTCTTCACGGCGTAGTGTGTTACCAATTGTTTTCTTGGTGACTATGGTCCCAGCTGCCTTGAGATCATTGACAAGATCCTCCCGTGTAGTTCTGGGCTGATTCCTCACCGTTCTCATGATCATTGCAACTCCATGAGGTGAGATCTTGCATGGAATCCCAGACCGAGGAAGATTGACAGTTCTTTTGTTTTTCTTCCATTTGCGAATAATCGCACCAACTGTTGTCACCTTCTCACCAAGCTGCTTGGCGATGGTCTTGTAGCCCATTCCAGCCTTGTGTAGGTCTACAATCTTGTCCCTGACATCCTTGGACAGCTCTTTGGCCTTGGCCATGGTGGAGAGTTTGGAATCTGATTGATTGATTGCTTCTGTGGACAGGTGTCTTTTATACAGGTAACAAGCTGAGATTAGAAGCACTCCCTTTGAGTGTGCTCCTAATCTCAGCTCGTTACCTGTATAAAAGACACAGGAAATCTTTCTGATTGAGAGGGGATCAAATACTTATTTAACTCATTAAAATGCAAATCAATTTATAACATTTTTGACATGCGTTTTTCTTGATTTTTTTATTGTTCTGTCTCTCACTGTTCAAATAAACCTACCATTGAAATTATAGACTGATCATTTCTTTGTCAGTGGGCAAATGTACAAAATCAGCAGGGGATCAAATAATTTTTTCCCTCACTGTATAGTAGACATAAGAGCGTTTTTTCCACAAAATGTGAGTGCTTATAGCAAGGCTAGATATTTATGATTTAATGAAAATATTTCAAGAACAATATCAGAAATACAGCTGATTTGATTAAGTCCAGCTAGCTAGCTGACGTTACTACTGGCTTGGGATTTTTTTTTTCAGATCAGTTTTTCTTTCCTTATTCTTCCAAAATCTTAGTTCACCTTTTTCATTAATACTCATTAAAAAGTACAACTAATACATTTAGCTGTTCAAAATCTATTTTTTCCACTACTTTTGGTTTGGACTCTGGGCAAAGCCCTTGCTGAATGTAATATAATAATATAATATTGTAATCCTAGCAACGCCTCTGGGGAACAGTATAGAAAGAAGAGGATAGATGAGGAAGAAAGGAGACATAAGTATAGTGGTATGTTTTTTCTGGACTATTTTAAAAGCATCTGTCTGCCTCTCTCTGGTTTTAGTTATTTCAAATGTAGCGTGTTAAGCTAGCTCAGCTAGAACTACATAGAGTAGCAGTACATGCATAGCATGTCCTCAGGCAGTGGGCAAAAGGTGGAAGTAGAACACCAAAGGCCAGTTCAGATGAATAATTCGAGACAAAATGGTTTTAGAATGTTGCAGAGAAAATTGCAGTGGTGAACTGGTTAGATACATGCTATCGCACTTTTGTGTTTATAATAGTAAAATTAAAAAGTGTTATTTTCCCTAAAGCTGGCATTTTTCTTTTGGCAGGGGGCGACATTTAGAGATCTTGCTTAGGGCACCAGTTTGGCCAGAAACGCCACTGGATACACTGATGGTTTAAACAGATTGACAGAGGACTAGACGGAGGACCCAATGATCTACTGATACCATTCAATGATGACCATTAACAGACACCAGATCTTCCTCTCCCACATTCCTTTTCTTATCTAAACATGGGGACTCAGTATTTTCACCAGTAACTCCTTTATACATTTATAGAATTAAGAATACATCAGTTCAAGAAATTCCATAACACATGTTGCAATGTCTATAAAGTAGAGGTACGACCGGATGTTTGAGATTGTGTGAGATGAGTTTGAGTTTGTAAGACCGAGTATAGAGTCTGTAACAGCATGAACAATAGACTATCAAATGCTGCAATAAATAATTGAGCCATCATTATTTCAACCACTATACGAAACGGCTGATTTCTAACATTACCTATGCTCAAAAAGCGGATTGACATCATAATACTGCTAGCTATATAAGCTAGTTAATGGAACTTCCTTTGAAAACCAGAAATCTTTTTGGAACAGACAAACGTACACCCCCACAAGCACCCAGTGGACAGCGAAACAAGCGAAGGCACACAAATGCTAAACACCTAGTGGACACGAGCTATATATATATATTTATAATCCGGGTAAAATGCGCTTTCACAAAATAAACCAGGGAGGAAGGCCCGCCTCACAAAAGGCGATTGGTTGGAACGGGATTGCTGGATCAGAATTGGCTGTAAAGTAGCAGCACTCTCCAAAAATTAAAAATTGACATTCCACTGGCACTGAACTGTCTGTGTTGCTAAACAACTATTAGAGGGCCTCATTAGCTTACACAATATGTTTATAGGAGACAAAACTCTATCCTACCTAGTGCGTATTTAATTTATCATCCGTATGTATGTTTTTTAATTTTTAATGAATCTGCCATAGTTTGCAAAACTGTAGTCTGTAATAGCTACTTTAAGGTTTTTTCTTTTATTTTTGCAGGGCTAATCCTCGCAACTTTAATTTTGACAATGTGGGTAATGCCATGCTAGCTCTGTTTGAGGTGCTGTCACTGAAAGGATGGGTGGAGGTCCGTGATGTCATCATTCACCGTGTGGGAACGGTACACACATTTACTGTCTTTTTCCTCAAGTCCCCCCTCTGTCAATCTTTCTCTCAATCTCGCTCTGTCTTTTTTCCCTTTCTCTCAATCTGTGTCTCGTTCTCTCTCTCTTTTCTTTCCCTCTCTCTCTCTTTCTCTCCATGTCCCTGTCTCCTTCCCACTCTCTCACAGTCTCTTTCCCTCTTTCTCTGTCTCTCTCTTAACTTGCACTATCTTGATAACATGAATAGTGTTTTATACATAGCACTCTTAATATCACAACACACATCTGTCTCCCTGCAGATCCATGGTATCTACATCCACGTCTTTGTCTTTCTGGGCTGTATGATTGGACTCACTCTGTTTGTCGGCGTGGTCATTGCTAACTTCAATGAAAACAAGGTGTGAGATCCAAAGCAATTTAAGGTAACACTTTATTTTGAGAGTCTCGAAAGTAACCCTAACCCTTTCCTCAAACTTTTTTCTGATCCTTACCCTAAACCTAACCCTAACTTTAGCAAGCATTTGCTTATCAGCAGATTGTTTGTTAAGTTTCTTGATAGTATTTCTATCTACAGAACATCTATAGATGAAAGTTAGGACTCTCAACATAAAACGTAACCTAATTTAATAATCACAATCATTATTTATGGTTTAATTTCATTTCACGTTTACTTGACTACAGTAGGTTATTCACTTGAGAACCAGTTCTTATTTGCAATGATTACCTGGCCAAGTCATACAAATTTTAGGAGTACAACACACCACAGCAAAACACACACACCCAAAAACACACTGTATATAAAAGGGAAATCAACATTTTCATCATATTACACAATAAACAACAAGTACGTTTGTTTTTGAAGTAATGGGGTGCTCATTGAAACCAAAAGTCTTTTTTTAACATTACCTGGTAAGTAAGCTAAGAACACATTTGTATTTACTGCAATGACTGCAACTGTCTTGCACAGAAATAGAATAGTTTTTCCCCTTTGATTTGGGGATTACAACCAGATACTTTTAATTTACTGGCACAAAGCTCTTCACCACTAACCTACCAAACCACTCTACCAAATTGAGCTGGCAAGGTGAAAAGGCTGTTAATCTGTTCCTGAGCAAGGCAGTCAACCTAATTGCTACCAGATCTTTGAAATGACAGTGTGTTGTCATACTTCCCCAGTAAAATTTTAAATAAATAAATAAATAAAACTTAATATTTGTTTTAAGATATGTAACTCTTTTTTTTTTATTCCAACACAATAGGTACAAATAAATACAGTGGCATAATGTAGCTGGACACTACACCTCTCTGACAATTATTAGTGTTTCTGATTCATAAAGCCTTTTTTATCACTGTCATCTGTATGTTTGACCAGTGCCTGTATTGTACAGGGAACTGCTCTGCTCACAGTAGACCAGAGGAGATGGGAGGACCTAAAGAGTCGACTGAAAATCGCCCAGCCACTCCACCTGCCCCCCCGACCAGGTGTGTGTCTGTGTGTGCTTTCTGACCCTGTTAATCGTTGCTTTCAAATGTTTTGTCATTTAGCAGACACTCTCATAAAGAATGAATCCCAGAACTCATACACTTAATAAAGCTCAGAACCTATCCACTAACTGATGCCTAGAACTCATCCACTAAACTCAATTACTTTGTGATAAGAGTTCAGCTCAGAGACTATTACATTATGCAGAGTTTTAAAGTACATTATTCGTCCACGCAAACAATCAATTATTTCACCAATTTATTCATATCCAGTTCGCTCTACGGCCTTGTCTTATCACGTCAACTTCCAACATTTAAGGAGAATTGAAGATTGTGGCAACCTTTCCTTCTTTGGCATACAGTACCTTCCAAGCCATTGTGCTTTTCACTTTGGTAAACATGTGTGAAATCACTCACTCTCACCTGACAACCTCAGTTAGTTTTGCAGGTGCCTAAGCTGCCTGCTAAACTTTTTCAACTGAAAATAAGAAAATCCCATTTGAGGATGCTACCCTACTTCCCAGGCAATACTGGCATCACCCATGGGGCATTTAGGGCACTTGTCAGCTAGCAACACGGTAAAAGTTGCAAAGTGGAAGGTCTGTCCTGTCCTTGAGCTAGACTCTTCGTCCTAAGTGCTCCTGTAAGTTTCTCTGAGATAAGTGCGTCTTCTGACCAAAAATGCCAAATGTAAGATTCAGACTGTGGTGGTCAGCTTTGTGCTGCTGTGTGGACCGCTGCACCATAGTGTGAGATTCGGGCTACAATAATAATAATAAGTTACAATAATTGTAGTCTCTTCCACTGATCTAATGCAGCATCCCTATTGTGAACTCAGCTCTACGCTTAGATCACATTGTATTAATTTTCCAAACCTCAGCATGTGAATACACTGCTTATACACCGCAGAGGTGTATTTCTAAAGGAGAGAAAACAAGTAAAACAATGCAGTTAAAGGAGAAGTGCAAAAGAGGCAGCGCAGGGAATAGGCACCACACGGCCAGCTAGCACATTCAGTCCCAGAGCAAAGAGAAAATCAATGGCTCCGTCTTAGTCAGTAGCCGTACTGGGTAGAACAGTGTTAATCTCCACTCAGATCCACATCCAAAAGTCAGTGGCTCTGGCCTGATTGACTTACGCACACTCACAATATTCGGTCCATGCCGGCTTTAGGTAGTAAACCAGTAGAATCTTGTGTGGTCGTGGGTTTTTTCGATTTCCTCCCCTCCATCAATCAATCAATTAATCAAATTTATTTATAAAGCCCTTTTTACATCAGCAGTTGTCACAAAGTGCTTTTAAAAAAACACCCAGCCTTAAACCCCAAGGAGCAAATTTCAGTGGCTAGGAAAACCTCCCTAAGAAGGCCGAAATTAGGAAGAAACCGAGAGAGGAACCAGGCTCAGAGGGGTGACCAGTCCTCTTCTGGGCTGTACCGGGTGAACATATTAAGAGTCCAAATTGTAATAATTAATAAATGCATGTGGGCTGAGTCCAGAGTCTATTTAAACCTAGTCCAGGTTGGAAGCATGACCAGATGGACAAGGACAGGGACAACACAAGGAGGGGGAGGTGTCAGCACAGTGGCAGCTGAAATCGTCAGGTATCGTCTTGTTCTGCAACACAACCAGGAGGACTTTGGACAGGGACAGCAACGAGTCTTTCGAGCCTGGTACTCCGCAGGTGTGGGCCAAGACCTCATGTCCTCCTAAGTTTAAAACGGCAGGAGACAGGGAAAATTTAGAAAATGCTTTCCTTAGATCTACAAGGATTTATAGTGGAGAAGGAGAACTGACCCTACTCCCCCAGCACAATAATATAGCAGCGTACGACCTTGGGGCTGAGACGGGGGGTCCAGTGACACTGTGGCCCTAACCGGAGGAGGCCCTGGACAAGGCCCAACAGGCAGGAAATCAATCCACCCACATTGCCAAGCATCAACCAAAGAGACACCCACCAACTGCAACCACCCTGAATGAGGGCCGAGTATTGCCAGCAGAGTACAGCCCAATTGCACAAGTGCGCAACAGAGAGACAACAACAAGCCAGTGACTCCGCCCCCGAATGGCATTGGAGGGAGGGTATCCCAGTGGCGATGAGAGCCAACCTGGCAAGACAGCAAGGGTGGACAGTATCAAGCCTTTCTGGTCACCTTCACGCCCCTGGGCCAGACTACACTTCAACATAGACCATGCTGTAGAGATGAGTCTTTAGTAGACACTTGAAAGTTTGCACTGAGTTTGCATTTCTAACCTTAACTGGCAAATCATTCCACAGTAGTGGAGCTCTATGAGAGAAGACCCTGCCTCCGGCTGTTTGTTTAGAAATTCTAGGTAGAATTAAAAGGCCTGCATCTTGCAGGGTTACGTGTAGGTATGTATGGCTGGATCATTTCAGCGAGGTAAGTAGGAGCAAGTCCATGTATTGATTTACAGGTTAACAATAAAACCTTAAAATCAGCCCTAACCCTAACAGACAGCCAGTGTAAAGAGGCTAGTACTGGAGTAATGTGTTCAAATTTTTTTGTTCTAGTTAGGATTCTAGCAGCCATGTGCAACACTAATTGAAGTTTATTTATTGATTTATCAGGGTAACTGGAAAGAGCCATTTCAGTAATCTATTCTAGAAGTAACAAAGGCATGCATTAGTTTTTCTACATCAGTTTTTGATAGAAAATTTCCGGTTTTTGCAATGTTTCGAAGATGAAAATAAGCAACTCTTGAGACATATTTTATATGTTCATTAAAGGAGAGGTCAGGGTCAAGGGTAACGCCGAGGTTTCTTACAGTTTTTTGGGATACGACCATGCAGCCGTCAGGTTCACAGTGAGATCTGCCAACAAAGCTCTTTGTTTCTTGGGTACAAAACGAGCATTTCTGTTTTTCTTGAGTTTAAAAGCAAGAAGTTATCTGTCACCCACTTCCTAATATCTGAAACGCATGCTTCCAAAGTAGCTATTGTCGAAACCCATTGTCGAACTCAGCATTGCGGCAGAGAGGCAGTTGTTCAATCACGCCATTAAAACGGATTGGTTGATTGAGATTCTGGCTTATTGTGTTGCTTGGGGATGGGGAAGTGCAATACTGCTGTGTTGTTGGTGTTTGAGTCTGGGAGCAGGGGGCGGGGGGTCCCATATATTGAGTTAGTTAGTAGAACATAGCACTTGCAACGCCCGGGTTCTTGGTTTGATTTCGATGGGGCGCCAGGACAACAAAGTATAAAAATGTATGCACTTATCACTTACTCCAAGTCGCTCTTGATAAGAGCCTCTGCCAAATTACTAAAATGTAAAAATAAAATGTAGGTAACACTTTATTTTGAGTGCACTACTGACTCTCAGTGATATTTTTAACTATCTACTAACCCGACCTTTTACACTAACCTTAGCCTTGATCCTAATCTTAACCCTTATCCTTGAATGTCTTGTAAACCCAACTCAAACCCTAACCTTAGCAGGAAGTTGCTTAACAACAGTTTTTTAATGTTTGTTGATCATATTACTATTTTTATAACATCTACATATGGAAATTGGGTATCTCAAAATAAAGTGTAACCAAAATGTGTTACTGCAACTGTACAGCCATAACAACTTCATTGTCCAACTTAATCATACATAGGCAATCAGTCAATCAGTTAAATAACTGGTGGTACTTGCAGACTGGATTCGGAAACACTTCTTCACGTTCACCAGAGACATTTCAAGAGAGGCGCAGGCGAAGATTAGGAACTGTGCTCTCCGAAACTTGCTACACCAATCCACACTGCATGCTAAATCAGGAATATGGCAAAAACACTTTCCTTCAAGGGTTAGGTGAAAAAAGCCAACCAAAATGCTAACAAGATTTGGATAAGTACTAGCAATTTTATATTTGCTATTAGCTGATAATGCTAACACATTGAGAACACTCTCACTTTCCTTTTACCTCTCAAGCTCTTTCACATCAGTCCAAAGAAGGAAACTAGGAGAGGAAGACAGTTTCAGTTAGCCTAATATCTGGTTGGATCTGGTACTGTATGCTTTTAAGCATCTCTCTTCTCTGATAGAGAACGCCGGGTTCCGTGCAAAGATGTATGACATCACTCAGCACCCTTTCTTCAAACGGGGAATTGCTGTGCTGGTCTTGGCTCAGTCAGTGCTGCTATCTGTCAAGGTAAGGTGTTTTATACATACGTTAATTATGAAGCTATAAACTGGTGATGCACCGTGCAGGTGTTTTCTAATGCACACACAACACACACCTCATCTTATCACAGAATTGACACTACACCTGCTCGAAAAATCAACATGACCTCATGACGTCCTCATCACTAAAAAGAGTGTTTTGAGAAACACTATAAAACTCTGAACTATTTAATTTTATTGACAAAGGTTTTTTTAGGAACACTTTGAAAGGGCCTGTTGTAATGGTCCTCTTGTAATGGTTCTTGTAGGAAATATAACTTATAGTGGCTTCTCCAGTGTCAATTTATAGAACCCCTAAAAGATCCTTGCGGAACATTTACTTCTTAGAGTGTATCTATAAAACCAGGGTTGCAATCAATTCATATTGAAGTCAGTCCATACAGGAAGTAAACTCAATTTGAAAATAAATAAAAAGAGATGCATCCATGTCTTCATTTGATACTATGATCAGTTTAAATTAAAAGGGGAGAAGGTGTTTGTTTGTACTGAACATCAGCTTGTATATGAATTCTGTGTGTTTCAGTGGGATGTAGATGAAGCAGTTACAATGCCTCTTGCCACCATGTCGGTGGTCTTCACCATCATCTTTGTGTTAGAGGTAAGAATCTGGGCTTATCTCCAAGGGAGATTTGAGAAGTATTGATCCCAAGGCAGGATTGTCCTGTCTTACAAATGTTCTTTGAAGTACTTCTGCTACAAGACAGACAGACAAGTGAATGGGTGGGTAGGTGGATGAATTAATGGGGTGGACTCATTTGCTCAATATTGATGTGGTAACCAGGTAACCATGAAGTTCATAGCTATGTCCCCGGCGGGTTACTGGCAGAGCAGACGGAACCGCTATGATTTACTGGTGACAATACTGGGGGTCATATGGATAGTCCTGCATTTTGCTCTACTGGTAAGGACCTTAATTCATACAAACACACTTATATCATACAAATGGAACTAGAATGTTCGCTAACAGTGGAATAACATGCTAGCCACTATTGTTTTGAGTGACAACTAATAATGTACAGTTACAACATTGTTCTTTCCTCTTGTAGAATGCGTATACCTACATGATGGGCACCTGTGTCATCGTGTTCAGGTTCTTCACCATCTGTGGGAAGCATGTAAGTATACTAAAAAGGCCTAGGGCCTAGGGCTGGACGACACTAGGCCCCATTCACAGCAAAAATAATAAGTTATTAATGCCAATGGAGCGCTTCAGCTTTTACCAAATTATGTTAAATGGCTTAAAAGTATATACTAAGTATAGTTTTCAGTGTAATACCAATAGTTAGGCATACTTACTTTTGTAGCTTTTTGTAAAAAGTTAACTGCCATTTCTAAGCTAGTCTCTCTAAGTGCTGCTGGAATGTAGGCCAAAGGTTTGACAAATGTAATTAGTTGATGATATGACTTGTCCTTGGTCTTGTCTCGTCTTGTGCTGCTCGAAGTATTGGAGAATTCTTTAACATCCTCATAACTACCTCATCCTTATGATATACAGTACATCTTGTCATAAGCCAGCATGAAATTAAAATAGCCAAATAGTAATGTCTGGCTCAAATAAGTGCTACATCAACCTTTATTTTTATAAATGATCTGTTTAATTTTATTCTTAAAATGTGTTACATTCTTGCTTTGTTGTGGTACCAAAGGGAGAAATGTTGGACCTCTATGGCACGATTCATCACTCCACCACGTTTTCTCAACATAGGATTGCACCAGTGTTTCAGTTTGGTGTGACCAACTAGCATACATTTTGATGGAGAAAGGCCAATCCTTAGACAATGATCTCTATTGCCAATTTACCTAAGACCTTGCTTATCAAAGACTGCTTATGTTTTGTGTGCGTGCGTGCGTGCCACACGTTTGTAGGTGACTTTGAAGATGCTGCTGCTGACAGTCGTCGTTAGTATGTATAAAAGCTTCTTCATCATTGTGGGAATGTTCCTCCTCCTACTCTGCTATGCCTTTGCGGGCGTCGTCCTCTTCGGAACCGTCAAATTCGGAGAGAACATCAACAGGTCAGAAGTCAACCAGTTATCCCCTTTCTCTAACTCTCAGACACATTCCTTTTCCTCCACTGTCTTTTTTTGGCTTCACTAGCCTCATTTTTTACATTTTAGTTATGTAGCGGATGCTCCCACAGGGGCAATTTGATTTAACTGTCTGGCTCAATGACAGAACGGCAGATTTTCCACGTTTCCGGCTTGGAGATTAGATCTAGCAACCTTTTGGGAAACTTTATTACATTGTGTGACTTCTGGTGGTGTCACAGCCACCTGAAGTGGCGGAATAGTTAGTCACACCCACTACAGCGCCACTGATTACTTAGTGTGTGTCATGTGTATTATTCTTTTCTTCATACATTTCAAATGTTTTTTAACAACAGGCATGCTAACTTCTCCACGGCGGGCAAGGCCATTACTGTTCTGTTCCGTATTGTCACAGGGGAAGACTGGAACAAGATCATGCACGACTGCATGGTAAGAACTAGTCAATTTTCCTCTTTTGCATGTATACTTGTCAGATGGGGATTCAAGTAAAGATGAATTAAATGGAAAGCTGAGTGTAATATTGCCTGTTATGTACGAAGTGCAAGGCCTCAACCAGTTTCAACAAGTTCCCATGTGGAAACAAGTTTCTCGACAACAATATAAAAAAGGGACATACTCTTTTCTTTCATGTAAGCGAACAAATGTTCACAACACTTCAGGGTTCATTGTTGTGGTCCAGTGTACATTCCGCTGAAATGCATATGTTAATATACATAATGCTGTTTGTTCAAAGTGACATGTGCACGCATTTTGGTAAGGTTGTCCCCAGCTGCGTTAGATAATTAAATACATGTAATTATATGGTCTTGCTATCTGCGGGTCAGGTTGTTGTGCGGCACCTAACGTATTGAGGTCGTCGTGTTTGGGATGTTCCCCTCTCCAGGTGCAGCCTCCCTTCTGTACACCTGACAAGCATCGCTACTGGGAGACAGACTGTGGCAACTATGCCGGAGCACTCATCTATTTCTGCTCATTCTATGTCATCATTGCTTACATCATGCTCAACCTTCTCGTGGGTAAGTGTGTGTGTGTGACAACACACGCGAATGACAATTTCCTGTATAATCACTCAGGCCCGTATTTCATTTCCTGCTGTGTGGGACATGAAGCATATAAAGCACAATAAGCTGTCACCTCTGGCCAGGACACATTAACTGTTATTGTACACCTCATCATCAGGACAGTCATGAAATCTCACCATGCAGAAATCATTAACCGCCTCCTCTGTCTGGGTCTGACTACCTAGCAGGAAGGGCTGTGCAGGGAGGGAGACAAATGGGCTGGATTAAGAAAGGGAGGGAGAAATAGTGAGAGCGAGAAGAAGAAAATGACACTGCATCAAAATTAATTTCAGGCAGTTGAAGTTAACTCTCCCCCCCACAAGCACTGCAATGCTAGCAAGAGAAAATGAAATGCAAAGTGATACACCACAATTTAGAGACACCTTGTCAATTTTGAAGGCATTAAAGACAATGGTTACCAGATATAGTAAATTATTTTAGCATGAGAGGTTGGTGTTCTGACACATGCTGCTTGGATGTACACTACTGTTCCTAGATTTGGGGTCACTTAGAAATGTCCTTGTTTTCCATGAAAACATGAAATGAGTTTGAATAGGAAATAGAGCAAAATGAATAGGAAATATAGCCATTGACAAGGTTAGAAATAATGATTTTTAATATAAATAATTATTGTGTCCTTCAAACTTTGCATTCGTCAAAGAATCCTCCATGTGCAGCAATTACAGCCTTGCAGACCTTTGGCATTCTAGTTGTCAATTTGTTGAGGTAATCTGAAGAGATTTCACCCCATGTTTCCTGAAGCACCTCCCACAAGTTGGATTGGCTTGATGGGCACATCTTACGTACCATACAGTCAAGCTGGTCCCACAAGTGCTCAATAGGGTTGAGATCCAGTGACCGTGCTGGCCACTCCATTATAGACAGAATACCAGCTGACTGCTTCTTCCCAAAATTGTTCTTGCATAGTTGGAGTGGTAAAAAATGAGTGATAACCTTACTTCTTCCAGATCCCTTTTACCCTGTACAAATCTGCCACTTTACCACCACCAAAACACCTCCAGACCATCACATTGCCTCCACGCTCCATGCTTGACAGATGGCGTTAAGCACTCCTCCAGCATCTTCTCATTTGATCTGCGTCTCACCAATGTTCTTCTTTGTGATCCGAATGCCTCAAACTTAGATTTGTTTGTCCATAACACTTTTTTTGCAATCTTCCTCTGTCCAGTGTCAATGTTCTTTTGCTCATCTTAATCTTTTCTTTTTATTGGCCAGTCTGAGATAAGGCCTTTTCTTTGCAACTCTGCCTAGAAGGCCATCATCCTGGAGTTGCCGCTTCACTGTTGACATTGAGACTGGTGTTTTGCGGGTACTATTTAATGAAACTGCCAGTTGAGGACCTGTGAGGTGTCTACTTCTCAAACTAGACACTCTGATGTATTTGTCCTCTTGCTCAGTTGTGCACCGGGGCAATCCGCTCCTCTTTCTATTTTGGTTAGAGACAGTTTGTGCTGTTCTAAAAAGGGATTAGTACACAGCGTTGTACGAGATCTTCAGTTTCTTTAAGAATTTCTCACATGGAATAGTCTTCATTTCTCAAGAATAGACTGACGAGTTTCAGGAGAAAGTTCTTTGTTTCTGGCCATTTTGAGCCTGTAATCAAACCCACCATTGTGGATGCTCCAGATACTCAACTAGTCTAAAGGCCAGTTTTATTGCTTCTTTTCTCAGCACAACAGTTTTCAGCTGTGCTAACATAATTGCAAAAGGTTTTCAAATGATCAATTAGCCTTTAAAAATGATAAAATTGGATTAGCAAACACAAAGTGCCATTGGAAAACAGGCCTGATGCTTGCTGATCTTGGGGCTTTGTAGGCCTATGTAGATATTCCATTAAAAATCAGTTGTTTCCAGCTACTATAGTCATTTTCAACATTAACAATGTCTACACTGTATTTCTGATCAATTTAATGTTATTATTTGTTTAAAAAAAATTGCTTTTCTTTTGAAAACAAGGACATTTCTAAGTGACCCCAAAGTTTTGAACACTAGTGTATAAGTACACTACAAGTGTTCAGACAACCGTGGTAACCCCAGATATGTCTCCCAGCCATCATCGTGGAAAACTTCTCTCTGTTCTACTCCACTGAGGAGGACCAGCTACTGAGCTACAACGACCTCCGACACTTCCAAATCATCTGGAACAATGTGGACGACAAGAGAGAGGTGAGAGAAGAGGGGTAGAGAGACAAGCAAGGGTGGGATGATGGAGTGGGGTTGAAAAGTGACAAGAGAACCTTCTAGATCTGTCTGGAACATGGTGGCTTGACAGGTGAGATGAGAGGAATAGAGGTGGGTTGCTTATATTTTAATTAAATTTGTGTTTTTATGCATATCCCAACTCCCCCTGAGACACTCTTGCATAGTCAGGTCACAGCCCGGGTCAGACATCCAATAACCTTCCTGGAGGAAATAGGATTATGGGCCTTGCTCAAAGGCAAAGCCACATGTGATTGACCTTATCGGCTCAGGGTTTGGAACTAACAACATTTTGGTTATTGGCCCAACACTCTAACCACTAGGCTACCTACCACCCTATTATAGGAAGTAGCTGGAGAAATGTATGGAGAAAACAACTGTTATGATGGGGAACAAATCGTGTCAGGTTAGGGTTGGAAATGGATGAGAGCCGAAGGGAAGGACAGAGATGCTAGAAATGTAGCGTGAACTTTAACTCCTGTATCCTCTCTCAGGGAGTAATCCCCACATCGCGGGTGAAGTTCCTGCTTCGCCTGCTGAGGGGCAGACTGGAGGTGGACCTGGACAAGGACAAGCTGCTGTTCAAACACATGTGCTACGAGATGGAGAGACTGCACAATGGAGGGGATGTCACCTTCCACGACGTGCTCAGGTGACAGCCGCACACATATGCGCACAACTTAACAGACCTTCCCGTGGTGTGCTGAGATTGCAATACTACAAAACAAATGTAAACTAACCCTACTCATAAAGATAGCCTAGCATCAGTAAACGCCATATTCCAGCTCAGGCTTAGTTTTTTTAAATTTTATTTATACTTTATTTTAACAGGGAAAACAGACCTGGATCCAGGTCTGTTTACACAAAATACAAAACAAAGACATACAATTAAACAAAAACAGTCACAGACAACATCATTAATCCACCAGAGTGCATACTCTGGTGGATATTACCCGTCTGCCTATTGTCTGTTGCATTAAACATTTTTCGTATTATATTGTTTTATTAAAGTTGTAGTGTGCTAAGTTTCACATGCATTCTGTCATTAACACCAAAATATTCTGAATTGAAAGTCATGACAACTAAATATTTGAGAGAGGGCTCTAGACTGACTTTGTTGTTCCTGAACTCACGGTCAGCAATTACATTCAGGTTAAGTAGACTCATTTGGCTGTGACCGAGCCTGACAGTAATTAATGACGCATTGCTATATAAATGTACCTGCCTAAAAAGGTGAACTACTTATAACTTGACTGAAGTCACAGAGTTGACTAAAGTTAGCTCACTATTACTTCAAACCTCTTTATAGTATAGGCCTAATATAGGTTAAAACATACAAACAGACACTCAGGCATCCACAATGTTCTCACAAACATACTGACACACACACACACACACACACACACACACACATACACTTAATCCTTTGCTGGTTTATTATTTGATAAAAGTTGTAGTTATGTTGCTTTACAAGTGATACTGTACTTTGAAATGCAATTGTATTGCAATTTTTAAAACATTGTGTTATTCTTATTTTCATACCTTTATTGAAATGTTTTCATTATTTTGTGTTAAATATAAGCCCGCAAAAGTGCTGCATAATAGTCTTACAAGACTCCTTATCTTTCTCACATTCTTTCTTCCCCCTCTCTCACTGTGTCACTTCAGTATGTTGTCATACCGCTCGGTGGACATCAGGAAATCTCTACAACTAGAGGAGTTACTGGCTAGAGAGCAGCTGGAGTACACCATAGAAGAAGAAGTGGCCAAGCAGACCATACGCATGTGGCTCAAGAAGTGCCTCAAGCGCATCCGTGCCGTAAGAGACCTATTCCACTGAGTATATACACTTTTCATAACATCCGTAGTAGTAGTTATGTGTGCAGTTTTGGGCTCGTGGCAAATATAGCGCTTAGCATTCAGGCCAAAAAGCTTAATTTTGATCTCATCAGACAATAAAATCTTCTTCCACTTTGTCTCAGATTCTCCCACGTGACGTCTGGCAAACAATGGCTTTATTTTTGTCACTCTCCCATTAAGGCTAATTTTGTGAAGCATCTGGGTTATTGTTGCAGTATGCACATTGTCTCACAGCTCTGCCTTGGAGGATTGTCACTGTTTTTAGGCATCTTGGTGGCCTAGCTGACTAGTGCCGTTCTTGCCTAGATACTCAGTTTTTGAGGACAGCCTTTTCTAGACAGATTCACAGTTTGCAGCCATATTCTCTCCATTTCTTTATAATGGACCTTACTGTGCTCCAGGGAATATTCAATGTCTTGGAAACATTTGTATATCCTAACCCTGATTGGTGCTATTCCGGATTTGTTTTGAATGTTCCTTCATCTTCATAATGTAGTTCTTTATAGGAATTGTACTGACCAACTGTGGGATCTCCCAGGTGTATTTAACCTGAAATCATGTGAAATACCTTAATTGCACACAGGTGGACAATACTAATTATGTAACTTCTAAAGACAATAAGTTGCACCACAGCTCACCTAATTCAGGAGGTGAATTCTTTTCAGAGCCACTATACAGTATGTAAATTTTTGTTTTGTGAGGACTCACTTTCCCTCTGTTTAACTTACAGGAACAGCAGCAGGCAGTAGTTTTGTGGTTTATGAGGACTCACTGTTCATCCTGTACTTTGTTTTGTGAGGACCCACTGTTCAGTGCTGTATCGTGTTCTGTTTGGACTCACTCACCCATGGTTCTCCTCAGGAAAACAGCAGCAGTTGTGCTAGGAGACATTTGTCAGTAGTTTTGTGGTTTGTTAGGACCCACTGTTCGGCCCTGTATGGTTTTCTGTAAGGACACATTCACCCTGTTTCTCCCCTTGCAGAAACAGCAGCAGTCGTGCAGCATCATTCACAGTCTGAGAGAGAGCCAACAGCAGGAGCTCAGTCGCTTCCTCAACCCCCCCAGCATACAGACCACCCTGCCTAGCGATGACATCCATGCTAACCAGGACCATCCAACACAGCCCGAGGTACAGGACACACACACCAATAGGTTAATTCAAAAACCAGTTGGAAGAAATCTGTGGGTGGTAAAGAAAATTCAGTTTTGCAGTGCAAATAATTTGTGAATGCTCTTTACAGCAAATTTGTATTTTAAAAAATACACCGATCAGCCATAACATTATGACCACCTGCCTAATATTGTGTAGGTCCCTCTTTTGCCGCCAAAACAGCCCTGACCCGTCGAGGCATGGAGTCCACTAGACCTCTGATGGTGTGCTGTGGAATCTGGCACCAAGACATTAGCAGCAGATCCTTTAAGCCCTGTAAGTTGTGAGGTGGGGCTTCCATGGATCGGACCCGTTTGTCCAGCACATCCCACAGATGCTCGATTGGATTGAGATCTGGGGAATTTGGAGGCCAAGTCAACACCTTGAACTCGTTGTTGTGTTCTTCAAACCATACCTGAACCATTTTTGCTTTGTGGCAGAGCGCATTATCATGCTGAAAGAGGCCAATGCCATCAGGGAATACCGTTGCCATGAAAGGGTGCACATGGTCTGCAACAATGCTTAGGTAGGTGGTACGTGTCTAAGTAATATCCACATGAATGGCAGGACCCAAGGTTTCCCAGCAGAACATTGCCCAAAGCATCACACTGCCTCCACCGGCTTGCCTCCTTTCCATAGTGCATCCTGGTGCCATGTGTTCTCCACGTAAGTGACGCACACGCACCCAGCCATCCATGTGATGTAAAAGAAAATGTGATTCATCAGACCAGGCCACCTTCTTCCATTGCTCTGTGGTCCAGTTCTGATACTCACATGCCCATTGTAGGCGCTTTCGGTACAGGGGTCAGCATGGGCACCGTGACTGGTCTGCAGCTACGCAGCCCCATACACAACAAAATGCAATGCACTGTGTGTTCTGACACCTTTCTATCAGTACCAGCATTAACTTTTTCAGCAATTTGAGCTACAGTAGCTCATCTGTTGGATCGGACCACACAGGCCAGCCTTCGTTCCCCGCGTGCATCAGTGAGCCTTGGCCGCCCATGACCCTGTTGCCAGTTCACTGCTTTTCCTTCCTTGGACCACTTTTGATAGGTACTGACCACTGCAGACCAGGAACACCCCACAAGGGCTGCAGTTTTGAAGATGCTCTGACTCAGTCATCTATCCTTCACAATTTGGCCCTTGTGAAAGTCGCTCAGATCCTTACCCTTGCCCATTTTTCCTGCTTCTAACACCTCAACTTTGAGGACAGTGTTCACTTGCTGCCTAATATATCCCAACCACTGACAGGTGCCATGATAGCTAGATTATCAGTGTTATCCACTTCACCAGTCAGTGGTCATAATCTTATGGCTGATCGGTGTATGTTTTTTTGTTGTCCTATCCACCTGTAGCTGAGTGGACTCCAACAGTTGCTGAGCCCTACTCTGTCTGACTGTGGTGGATACCGACAGGACTCCTCAGAACGCCCTCAGAGGAAACTTGGACAGTGGAGACTACCTGCAGGTCAGTACCGTGGACGCATGGGTCTGCAGGTATGCGTGTGCATGCATGTGTGCACATTGGCAACGGGCATTACTGGTTTCGTACATGTGCTTCAGATTCCATAAAAATGCTTGAATTTTAATGTGGTATTTTAAATTAGCTGTTCGGTGTTTCACAAGAACATTGAAAAGGCATCAATGCAAATTCTTGAAGCTACTGATGTTAGAGTTCCAATGACATGTAAAAAAAGTGCTTTTACATGTTTTTTCTGCAGTTCAATTTATAGTGTCCTGTAAAAAGATTCCTTTCTTGTGAGGGCTGGGTATAGGCACTGATCTCCTGATTTTGATTCATAAGGTTCATGATTCGATTCTGATTAAATTTTGATTTAATTGGGATTTAGTGATAATTACAATAACAGTATTGCTTATAAGAGAGATTCTCAGAGAATGAAGGCTATGAATTGCAAAGTGAACCATCTAGCTTGTATATCATGGTAGATTACTAAAGATTAATGTTAAAAATGGACGACCAGGCCCAAAATATTGAATTTGTGAATGTGAAACAAACAGCCATTGGACGCAGATGCTGAGCAGAAGGACAGCATATAGATCCTGCAAGTGACAATGTGTAAAACTCTGTTGTCAGGCTTTCAAATGAATGATAAAATTGAATGAGTCGTTAGGGTTAGTCTTTGTTTAACAAAGCCTCTATTTGTTTTCATATATGTGTGTATCAACACAATCAATGTAATTATTGTTAATTATATTATTGTTAATTACAATAATTATACAATAATTACAATAATTATACACACTCAGTGGCAGCGTGCTTTACACCACTCCAGCTGCCGCTTGGTATTGCGCATGTTGATGTGAGTCTTGCGTACAGCTGCTCGGCCATGGAAATCCATTTTGTGAAGCTCCCGACACACAGTTCTTGTGCTAATGTTGCTTCCAGAAGCAGTTTGGTACAGTTTGGTACTCAATATTTATGTGCTTCAGCACTCGCCGGGCCCCGCTCTGTGAGTTTGTGTAGTCTACCACTTCGTAGCTGGGCTTGTGTGGCTCCTAGACACTTCCATTTCACAATTATAGCACTTACAGATGACCAGGGCAGATCTAGTAGGGCAGACATTTCACAAACTGACTTGTGGCAAAGGTGGCATCCTATGACAGTGCCACGTTTAATGTCACTGAGCTCTTCAGCATGACTCATTGTACAGTACTGCCAATGTTTGTTTATGGAGATTTCATGGCTCGTTGCTGGATTGTATGTACCTGTGAACAATGTGTGTGGCTGAAACACCTGAACTCAATAATTAGTAGGGGTGTCCACATACTTTTGGACATATAGTGTAATTAAAACTTCTGAAATCTTGAAGAATTTATTACATTTATACAGTTACATTGTTACATCAAGTGACATTTTTTTGCCGGACCGCGTAAGCGGAGCCAGCCAAGAAGACCAAATGTTTCTTAGTGACTGAGTGAGTGAGTTGAGTGCCTGCCTGACTGACTGACTAACTACCCATTGTTAAATAGCATAGTGGTTAGATGTGTGGACTGTCATGTAGTCCACCAGGGTTCGATCCTCGCCACAGACAAATCAAATTAAGCATTATGATTTGTTCAGGATAGTCTAAAACTTTGCTGGCTACAAGCTTCAGTAGCTTCACTATAGTAAGCCTAAAGTGAAACTGTTTATGGTTACATTGCAATGGACAAACTGCACCAACAATTAACATATTGCTCTCGATTTCGATTTACATAGCGTCATTCACATAGCGTAGTGGTTAGCTATTCAAGTGTCATTGTTTTCATTATAGGTACTGTATAGCTATTAGCTAGACATCTACAGTACTCTCTAATTTAACGCGTTGAATGTAGTGTAGCGACCCTGTTGCATCTGTTGTTGGTTTACATGTCAGCTAATAATGTAGGGAACTAGTTTTGAGAACCGTGGAGTTTCGACTAATTGGTTTGACAATGCTAAAGTAAACAGACACCAAGTCTTTACCCATGTATCACGTGCAACACTACCCGCTGTTTAAATAGCGTAGTGGTTAAAGACACAGTCTGTCACACAGAAAACCGTGGATCGAATCCAGCCAGGGCAACAACATTCATCCCTTCTAATCACGAGCCGGCAGAACTAGGCTTGCCTGGTTCCTTTTCTTGTTTTTACACTATTTACATTTAAAGGTAACCTAATTTAACCCTTCTGTTCCTCACTCAAAGCCTTCCTTTTTTACTTTTTTGGAAAGGAAAGAAAAAGGTGCAGTGGTCTCTTAATTTTTTCCGGAGCTGTATTTTGCAATCATTTTTCATCAAAAATCTACAGAAAAGTAATTTCATAGTGCAGAAAGAGTTTCAATAGCTGGTGTTGGCACCTGAAATAACTTCATGCAGCAATGTCTTATAACTGTATCGTTCTCTTAAAACATCAGGGTGGAATGTTTTCCCACTTCTCTTTACAATACTGCTACAAATGCTTCATGTTTTAGAGCTTTTTTGCATGTGCAGCCCTGAGGGAGCAATGCAAACCCAAATCATAATGCCACCACCTCCATGCTTTATGGTTGGTTTGAGGTTCTTTTTTTCGAAAGTAGTGTTTTGTTTTCGCCAAACATGGCATCTGGAGTACATTCTTCCAGTAGTTTTGGCTTTTACCCAGTGCTGTCTGGCAAACATTAGTCGTCTCTTGATATTCTTTTTTTGAAATCAGAGGCTTCTTCTTTCCAAGCCTTCCATGTAGGCCATTTTTGCTATTAGTCTCTTTCTGACAGTTGCTGACTCATGCACATCAACATTTATTGTGGCAAGAGAGGACTTCTATTAGCATCTTTCGGTCAGCTCTTGGGCAGAATTTGTTGGGACGACCAGTCTGATCTACATTGCCAGTTGTCTGGATTTGTCTCCATTTGTAGATGATCCATCGGACAGTGGAATTACGTACTTTGAATTGCTAACCCCACCCAGACTCATGGCCCTCAATAGGCCTAGGATGGTTTTTTTGGTCTTGGCATGTGTTACCACACACCCATGTGGTCGAGACCAAACCAGACCAAGTATCGAATCTTTATGAAAGGCAGAACCCTCTGAAGTTACTCTCTGAGGACTTTCTAATCTTTGCACATATTTTGGTTCTAATTTTATCCAGTGTATGTCATGATAAAGTTGTCTACAGTTTATTTTAATTGCATAAATCATTTCAGAGTAAAAACATTTTGTATGTGATTTGTTACATTGGGTAACCTTTATCAATGAATGTCATTGGAATTGGAAAATTAGAACCAATATATTTAAAAGTATGTAAAAAAAATAAAATAACTTTCCAGGGGTTATACTTACTTTTTCACATGACTGTATGTATACTGTTTATCTGTGATTGCATACAATTATTTTATGTTTCCATTTGCTTATACTTAAATACTTAAAGACAACAGATACCCAAATCTCTTCTCTGTTCTATCTGGCCAGGTCGTACCAGTGTTAAGTCCATGGTGTGTAAGATGAACCCTGTGAGCAACGAAGCATCCTCGGGATCAGAGGTCAAGAAATGGTGGACGCGTCAGCTGACGGTGGAGAGCGACGAGAGTGGTGACGACCTCATAGATATTTAAAAGGGACAACAAGAAAAACTATGCTACGCGCACATATTGGACAGGGCCCCAGTTTGCCTACTGAGCACTCAATACAGCATTTTTTCTGAACGTTCTTTCAGCATTTTTCTAAAACCATATCCTGTCACATTTGACTGATATGATAGAGGGTGACAGGGTGGATTTTTTTCTCTCTGGTCTGGACCTCTGAACAAGTCATGAGCAGCCATCTTGCATTGGTTGCCAACTTGCATCAGTTGTGTGTTAGGAGCAGTGTTTTCTCAAAATTGGGGTTTGTGAATGGAAAATAGGAAAACTGGAAAATTGCTCTTGGGTTTCAGTTAATGCCGGTTCAAGACTGTTGTGTATTTGAGAAACTGGTTTAGCTATTTGGTGATTCATAAAGACATTGAAAAGGGCTCAATGCAAAGTTTTGGAACTACTGATTTTTGAGTCCTAATGAATGTTACCTTTAAGTGTTGTTGTTTTTCTATGCATATTTTTGTGGTGTCTATTAAACAGATTTGTGTGTGGTACCCTGTCAAACAACCTTTAATTAGCATCAGTGTCTTTTGGGTTGTGAATGTCACAGTGTACAGTATATGGGAAATACAAAATGAGTCATATAAACCAATCAAGTCTACATTCTGTTACATGGCTTTATGTCATAATTGTCATCTACAAAAAACAATCTAATAGTTATAAAATACAATACCAAAACATATTATACACCTTTATTGTATTTTGTTGTTGCAAATTTTATTATAAATGTATTATGAAATATGATTCAAATGCTTGAAATGCATAGCCATATTTCTGTGTGATTCTCCTGTTGTCTGATAAGTGTGCCAATATCTCTGCCCATCTCCAGTTTTATTATACATTTACTGTCAATTTGCTTATAATTACATCACTATTTATGAGTCCAGGTTTCTTTTTCTGGAGTAGAACAAGTAAAATTAAGATATTAATTAAAGGGTGAAAGGAAATATTTCTGTACAAGACAGAATGTTCTTGTAGAATAAATGCATTTATCTTTGGAAATTTGTGTGGAGTGAAATATTAAAACATTTGATATATTGCTAATATATACTACAGTATATTATAGATCCATGATGGGTTTTTTGTGTTAAAATTAAATAAAGTAATTTTGTCTGCAACAATGCATTAGTGTATATAAGTAATGTGTAAACAAAGGCTTTTTGTCATATAGATACAAAGCAGGAGATAGGGATTCTAGTTCCCAAATGACTGAGATAGTTGGCGCCAGTGTAGGAATTTCATTCCATGGCTGTCGTTGCCCTTCGGTCTGGCCGTGATGCCCCGAAAATCATGGTACGCCCTACTGCCACCATGGCCATTTTGCTCCTGCTACTGTAAAAGTCTTGCGGTCAGCAGTTTGTTTGTTTGTTTGTAGTTCGCAACTGAGAACAACCACAAGAACAGACTACTTGCAGGTAAGCAAGCTAGCTAGTTATTGATAGATAGCTGAGTTATTTAGTGCTTAACTGAATCAAACCTCTAGGTTTTGGAAGGTGCGTTCATGAGCAACTGGGTGGTGGGAAAGATCCGACCTCCGAGTGGGAGAATACACCTGAACGCTTTTTGAAAGCTCAGAGAAGTAATATTAAGTTTGGCATCACTAGACATGGCAGCGTTTGTGGTGAAAAATAAAAAAATGAAAATGACTTGCTCCACACACAAATAAGTCACTACATTTGTTTATTTAGGTTGTAACAAGTAACAAGTTAAAGGATACTTGGCGGTTTACTTTTGTGTAACTGAGGTAATGTTAACCTTCTTGCTAGTTAACCTTAACGTTACTTAACTGTCAATACAGTTGCCTCTTTGGTGTCGACATCTGAATGCTCTCAACTAAAACTCCTGAAATTAAACAAATTCCAGAATCTGTACAAATTTTGAGGGAGGAGTAGTGAATTGAACTTTTCATGTGGAAAAACTATATCAGTTATAATAAGATATTATTCAAAGAAAGATATTAAAAAAGTGAATCATGTATGGTTTTGTCATGCATGTTTTTTTTAATCTTATTAGCAATTCAAGTTGTTTGTTTGTAAGCTCCAAATCTTCCTATTCTACGCAATGGCCTTTGTGCCCTGGCAATGTGGCCTTTGTGCCCTAAACATTTTTGTGACACCGAAAGCCAAATGGCTTTGCCCCTAAAATGATGAAATTCCAAGCCTGGTTGGCACTATATACTGTATAACCCCCATAAATAGGGTGTATAGATACTCACAGGCAATGCACAGTGGCCACACCCCTCTACTGGGGTAAGGAAGTAAAAACTCCTCAAAATCTCCCATTGGTGCCCCATCGAATTTGCCACAAAATTACCTTGTTAAATCTTGTTCATTCTCAAACAGCATGACTGTTTATTTGTTTATTTGCTGTAGTGTTTAATACAACATACTGTATACCTTTCTATACAGCCCGAGGGAATTCTCATTGGGTATCCAGGTCGGTGTCTACATTCCACCATCAGCCAACGTGCACAAGACAATGGCAGCTGGCCGAACAGATTCTCCAGGCGGAGCAGTCATACCAGGACTCCTTAGATATTGTTCTCGGCGACTTCAACAAAGGTAACCTAAGCCACGAACTCCCAAAATATGAACAGAGAGGCAAACAAATTGAATCACTGCACAATCAACACAGTACAATCAACAATGCCTATCACGCTGTACCCCACGCTGCCTTAGAACTCTCAGGCCCCCTCATTGTCCATCTAATACATACAGGCAAAAACTAAAACTTCCTAAGCCTGTTGAGCAAAGGTCTAAGATGTGGAGCAGTGAAGCAACAGAGGATCTGCGTTTGTGTCTGGAATGCACTGATTGGGACATTTTTAGGTCTGCGACTAATAGTCTGGATGAGTACACTGATGCCGTGTCTTCATACATCAGCTTCTGCGATGACTGATGCGTACCAACACAAACCAGGGTGAGCTACTGCAATGACAAACCCTGGTTCACAGCTAAACTCAGCGGTTGTGTTTGGAAAAGGAGGGGGCGTTAAAGAGCGCGGACAGGGAAAGATACAGAGAGACTAAATATAGCTTTGGTAAGGCAGTGAAAGAAGCCAAGAGCCTGTATGGAGAGAAACAAAAACCGCAGTTTTCGATTGGCGACTCTGCTTCTGTTTGGAGGGGACTCCAACAGATTACCAACTACAAGCCTAAATCCCCCCACTCCATTAACACCTGCAACTTGCCAACAACCTGAATGAGTTCCACTGTAGATTTGAAAGACAAAAGGGCAGTCCTGACAAGATACCTTCTCCCTGTGTACAGCCATCAACACCAAGACAGACTATTCAAAAGACAGAACCTCCGGAAAGAAGCAGGGCCTGACGGTGTCTCCCCATCCACCCTTAAGCACTGTGCAAATTAGTTTTCTGCTGTGTTTACTGACATCTTCAACACTAAAAGACAGGCAGATAGATGACATTCGAAAACACAAGAGAACATTGATGCAGTCGCCTATCCACGGTGGGTATAACTCAAGGAGCAAAATGCATTAAACTGCAACGCTGATGTGGCAATTCTATAGTTAAATAAGTAAACTTAGCTAGAATGCTAGCTACCTAGCTAACCTCACACTGTTAGCAATTGCCCTATTTGTGTTCATGTGGCTAGCTATACAGACAGAGCAGCCATGGCTACAGTTACTGACTGTACATCTAACCAGCAAATATTGTTCACAAGTTTTGTTACTACTACCAGCTTCTAATAACATCAGCTTGCCAGCAAGGACAATGTTCACTGGCTAGAATAACCTCATACTGTAGTTAGTAATTGGCTATAACTAATTACCTGGCAAAAACATTACCACAACGGGTTTAGACGAGTAGCTAGCTGTTCTAACATATCTGTACATCCGTATTTATGCTACATCAGTAGTAAATGTAGGGTATATTGTGTCACTTTGGTGATTTATGACCCTGGTGGGCGGGGCTTCCAGATTGATTTGACAGGTGGGTGGGACATCCGGGTTGCAGGGTGGGACTTCCGGTGTGATGTATGGACTTCCTGTATGACGTGTGTTAGGCGGGACTTCTGGAATGACGTATGCATGTCCGGTGACTTTGTAATTTATGATTGCATTGATGTGTCCATGTTTGATGCTTTACAACGACTGATAAGCACACCGATGGGCCTTAAGATCAGATCTGCCCATAGTAATGGTCCCTAAATAACCACTAATACAAACTGTAGTACATGCAGGTTGAAAAACATACCCACACAAGGTTTGTACTCCAACAAAGCACTACAGTAAACAAACATCGCATGAGCAATGCTATTTTTCTGAAGAAACAAACAATGCCTGGGCCGACCACACATTATGACTAGGTTGGTTGTATCATGGTTGGGTTTAAAATATTGTTAAAAATAAAAACAAAGATTTTCGTACATGTGTATGTATGAGCAATGGTGATTTTTGTAATAAAAATGGTTGTTTTAAGTCAGCATTAACTTTTTAGTTGCATTATATGGCAAAACGTTACAAAGTTACCCGGAAGGTAGCGTATAAATTTACATGAACAACGGTGAATCGTTGACAGGTCAAGATATGTTATTTCAGGTAATCAAAACATTTGTAAAGGCGTCTCATAAAATTGTACAACGGGGATCAACGCGAGATTGTTTTCTTCACATTGGTAGAAATGTTTAACAGGCAACTATGGTTACAAACTGTAGTATTTTGCGAGTTTGAGAATACCTGTCCGTGTAAGTGTGGGCGGATGCTGGGACTTCCGTGTAAGACGTGCTGCATTCTCATAATGACTTGAAGCAACGCGTGAAATCCGATTTTTGATTGCTGTATTATGGACATGTGTTTGTTAAATGTTGAAGAGATTAATGGCGATATGGTGACAATAGCCAGTGTTTATATATAAACAGATGAGTTTGCCATTAATAGATAAAATTAAATGACGTGATGTCACGGCTGAGCCGCAATAACTAACGAGAACGGCATTTCTACCGGACAGGAAGTATCAATATATTTGGTTGTCAAACGTCAACAACTATCTGAACTAGCTAGTTAAGCTTTATACACAATTTTAATCATTGTATCCGGTATAGTTCTAACGTGAAGAACCATGACATGTAACCAATGACAAAGTTAAGAGGCGTGACCTGCTGGAGACTACCCGGCTGTGATGTAAAGACAATATTAAATCCACGGCTTCCACAGAAGGCAGCTGTTGTTTTCAGCGCAGAGTATGCCGTTTACATTTTAAGTTCAAGTTATTTTATTTGAAGTAATTGATTTGAATTGTGTTGCAATTACAAACGCTAACAAACGACACATTTGAATTTTTTAAGAATGTGTAAATCAATTTTACGATTGAGCAATCCATGCGCTTTTAACATTATTGTTAATCAGCTTTAATTACCTGTATACGCTTGTTAACCCTCTTTGTATTTATTTCAGACCAAGTGACAAGCATCAGCGTTAGTTGGACTGGGCGGTTGTGATCTTACACAACCTGAAGAGATACTTTTTGTGTAAGTCTAATTATTTACAGACATTTTCAGTCTTGTACTAAAATGTTATTAACAATTACGACAATATGCATACAGCTGAACCTTTGTACTCTATTTACCAACCAACAGATTGAGGACCCCTGGTGATGATACAGAGTACATCACCATAATGCCTTCAGTTACGGACACCCCACCTTGTGGCTGCACAGCGCCAGGGGATTTTTGTTTCATTGTTTTCTTTCATGCTTGAAAGCTGAAGGTAATACATATTTTACCGTCAACTCATCAAAACTATGATGTATGTAAATGTATGTTTGAATTAGAATATTTTAACCTGTAAGTGGATCGTTATTTACACGTTAAGCTAGAGAAATGGCGAAAGATAATGCTAACAACAGACCAGACACGGAACAACCAACAACATCTACACATAATCAACAGACGACACCACAAAATACAAATGAACCGGCCATTAATTTGTTTCACAGCGATGCACACAATAATCCTCAGATGCAAGGTTTGTTAACCGAGCTTAGTAGCCCCCGTTTTTCACATGATCTAGTTAACTCTCCTCCGAGCTCTCTGATGCAAACTCATTGCAATGATGGCAATGTTAAGAGTTATACAACGTAATGCGTTTGACAACGTTGAATTACAAGTTGATAAATTTCCAAAATACTGGTGAAGTTGGGGATTTTGGCACATTCTATGCAATCATTATGGCAGGCTTGGATACTTTGATTGTTAGGGCTTCAGGCTTTGTACATGGGCCTGGTGATCGTCTGCAGATTGAGTTGATTGGTGAATTTCTGATATCCCCCGTACATGTGACCATGAGAGCAGATGAATATAATGAACGTACGTTTGGTAATTTACTTCAAAGTGGTATGCAGAGTAATGCTGAGATTATGATTGATGAATCACTAGAGCTGGTGGTACAAATTGTCAACAACCGTGAGGGTGGTGCCCCGCGACGTAAAGCTCAAACACTGTTGATAGAGCAGATTATCAATGAAAAAAAGGCATTTATATGTGGCTGTGAATAATGATTCTACATGTTTTTCCGTTCGTTTGATGGGTATGTTGAACCCACAGTACACATATGCTGAGGCCCTGGTTAGTGGTCGTGAGTTACATACGGGAGCTGGTTTAACGTTAGATGATTGCGTGGTTTTCACAGATATTGTTCGGTTTGAAGAAATGACAGGGTGTAAAATTGTTGTCTTTCATTTAACATGGGATGGTCACTTTACCACGTTTCAAAACAGTGAGGCCGCCCACCCTAGAACCATCTTTATGTACTTACACGATAACCATTTCTATGGTACAATGAATCTGAAGGGTTTTCTGGGTGTGTCATATGTTTGTGAGTGGTGTTATACAGGCTTGAACACCTGCGGTGATCATGGCTGTAAACATAGCTGTTGTGTCTGTCTTCATCAAGACTGTCATACCCAACCCCGTAACACAAAGCAGTGCCCGGACTATAAGCTGATATGTTATTCTGACTTTTGTTATAGACAGCATAAACGCTTGAAGCACCACAAAGGGTCGTTGGGTTAGCAGGTGTAACCAGAAGAAATACTGTGTCGATTGCGGCCGTCATTACAACGTTAGTATTACCAACTATAAAGCGCACAAGTGCACGGCTAACATGTGTCCCAATTGTAATGTGGATCTAGCGGTTGAAATGAATCATCAGTGTTTCATAAAACCCTCTAATCCCGAGGACCCCAGTGAGTGCTACGTATTTTATGATTTTGAGACAATTGCCAATCCGGTGAACAGTATACACACTGCAAATTTTGTGTGCACAATAAGCTTTGATAACAAGACGTGGTGTTCAGCCGGAGATGGTTGTGTCACAGCTCTTTTCCAAAAGTTTAGGCAACCGAAATATAATGACTACACATTTATAGCTCACAACTCTAAAGGTTTCGATGGATACATCTTGATGCAGTACCTTGCTAACAATGGTATTGGCATGACACTTATTGCTAATGGAAGCAAGCTCATGATTTTTACAGACAGCACATTCAATGAGAGATACATTGATAGTCTTTGCTTCCTACCGATGAAGCTGGCGGCCTTGCCACGTGCTAAGGGTTTTAAGGATTCGAAAAAAGGCTACTTTCCTTACAAGTTTAACATCAAGGAGAATGACAACTATGTGGGTCCCCATCTGGAACCGCATTACTACGGTGTGAATACCATGATGGCTAAAGAAAAAGTTGAGTTTTTGCAATGGTACGCAACTGTTTCCGCAGACCCCTTTGTCATGCAGGATGAAATAAAGGCTTACTGCGTGAATGATGTGGTCATCTTGAGAGAGGGTTATATGCGCTACAGACTCGAGTTCCTGGAGTGTGGTGGTGTTGACCCATTCTGGTCAATTACGATTGCTTTGGCTTGCATGAAAGTCTTTTGCAACAGATTCCTCACCAAGGACACCATTGCATTGGTCCCCTCAGACAACTACAACCATTGTCGGATGACATTCTCAAACAGCTCAATCCAATGGCTTAAATATGTGGCCTCTGATGAGAATATATCAATACAGCATGCCCTGAACAGGGGTGTAGTGAAAATCGGTGCCTACTATGTTGATGGATATGCTGAACACGATGGGGTGTGCACAGTCTATGAATTTCTAGGCTGTTTCTGGCACGGTCACCCAAAGTGTCATTGTTCAGCAAGCACCAATCCATTGACGAAGATTCAGTACGGGTTGATGCACCAACAATGGCTGACAAAGCTTGAGGCTTTAAAAGAACAACACACATACATGTTCAATACATATGGGTGTGTGAGTGGAATCAGCTTAAAAACACATCCGCAGATGTGAAAGCTTTCTTGAAGACCTTTGATGCTCCAGTGCGCCTTGACCCTCGGGATGCTCTTTTTGGCGGTCGTACCAACGCAATTTATTTGAAGTTTACGGCCCGAGAAGGGGAGACTATTCAGTATAACGATGTCTGTAGTCTTTACCCATTCTGCAACAAGACCAAGACTTATCCGATTGGGCATCCAGACATAATCTTTCGAGATTTCAAACCGCTAGACACCTACTTTGGTATTGTCAAGGCTACGGTGTGTCCACCGAAAGGCCTTTATCACCCCGTTTTACCGCACAGGGTCAACCAGGTAACTGATTGTTAATTTACTGATTCAGAAAGATCTTTAACTGGTACCTGGGATTCTGTTGAGCTGGTTAAGGCTGTTGAGAAAGGTTATCGCATTGTGAAAATATTCAAAGTCTGGGATTTCACCAGGACATCAGACAGAATCTTTTTGCAGATTCCATGAGAACATTCCTGAAGCACAAGCAGGAAGCTAGCGGCTTCCCGCCATCTGTGGTTGACGATGATGCTAAAGACCAGTATATCCGTGAATATCATGAAAAGGAGGGTGTGCAGTTTGACAAGGAAAACATTGTTGTAAACAGTGCTAGGCAATCTTTGGCTAAATTGGCAATGAATAGTCTTTGGGGTAAAATGGGTGAGCGGTCTAACCTTATGAACACAATGCTAATTACAGATCTGGAGGAGTTTAGCCACTACCTTTTTTCCAGTGAAATAGAAGTTGGTTATTTCTCTTTCATCTCAGACATAGTTGCGATGTTACAGTGGCGATACACAAAACAGACACCAATCAAACCACGTAACGGCAACATTTTTATTGCCGCGTTCACAATCGCTTATGCTAGACTCGAGTTGTATTCACTCTTGGAGAAGTTGGATAGACGTGTACTCTACACAGACACTGATTCAGTGATCTTTGTCATACGCCATGGGGATTGGGTACCCCCACTGGGGCCATTCTTTGGTGACTTGACCGATGAGTTACCAGATGGTGACAGCATCGCTCAATTTGTTAGTGGTGGGCCAAAGACATACGGTTACAAAACCATTAAAGGTCTGACCTGTCTCAAAGCAAAAGGCATTACTCTCAACAGCTACAACACAACCATTGTTAACTTGGAGACGCTAACACGACTGGTTGATAACTTTGTACGGTGCGAGGGTGGTGATGATGATCACGTCCTTGCTAATGCAGACAATTGCGTGAGATAAAAGAACATTCACATTGAAAAACCGAGTAGTGTCTAAGCATTTCAGAGTTGTGTACAACAAGCGTGTACTGCTCCCTGATTACAGCACAAGGCCTTCCGGGTACTAAATCACATTCTAGGATGGATAGCGGTTTTGACCCGCGACTTCAACACCCATTCAGCTGTGTCATTACTGGCCCCAGTAACTCGA